>LOJH01000146.1:73510-83671 GCA_001685095.1 Ellobius talpinus | reverse complement strand
TCTTTTAAGAGGTCCTGCCACTAAACACTTAAATGGTGTTGATGAAAAGCTGAACGCATGCTTTTTGGTTTTCAGCTGTAGGAGGAAAAAAGCTGTGCCGTTTTAAAATGCTGGCTTTCTGGGCTGTCCTGCCAGGGCAAACTCTGACTCTTTGAGGTAGGAGGGCTGGCTACAGAGAGAGGACTTAAGTGCTGTTTGTGGACATTCTGTTGCAGCTTGCTTGCTGGCAGGGACCTTGAAACGTAAACATGGCTCTGGCCAGTGCCTCCACCATGAGCCTGGAAAGCTAAGGAATGGGCTGGATCCAGCCATCAAAGCCACGGCTTTAATTGCCTCCTCATGTTACAGGGTAGAACTTGGTGGATTTCTTAGTAGTAGAGCCTTTCCCAGCATGCTTCAGGTCAGGGGTTCAATCTGCAGAGTCACCCTAGAGGGCATGAAATGCTGGCTGTGGTTACATGTGGAAAAGCCAAGGACAGAGAGAGAATGAGACAGCTGGTCTCAGGGTTAGAAGACCTTACTGAAGGTGTGCAATTTTTAAAAGAGGAAGAAAATTTCTGGAAATACTTGATTTCAGTTTCTGAGACAGATATGTGCTTTGTGAACTCCACAACTTTGGGGGAGCCAGCCCTCTTGATCTCACATATCAAAATGACAGAGTCTCATTTTTTTTTTCTTTTTCTATTTCTTATTTTGAGATAAAGCACCCTGGAGTTCTGTTCAGTGTTGTAACTTAAGCAGGTTATGTCCAACTCCAAATGTTCCTTCTGTAACTTCCTGTTTAACACTCTTGCAGTCATTGTCCATGACGATGAGGAGACTCTTTTCAGTCCTGTTCTTCAGGTAGACACCAGGAAAATGTGCAACAAAGAAATTGGCCTTTAAAATCTGATCCAGGTTTTTGTTTTGACCCTTGTTTGATGAGGTATAAATATATGATATTCTGTATGCCGTCATGACTAATAATAACATTAATCTACTCTGGAATCCATAAAGTTAGTTTCCGGGCCAAACACTTCATGTTATGATGAAGTGTATTGTATAATGGAAGAACTTGAGTATGGCTAACTTTTATTAAAATTGGTTTTTATAGTTAAAGGACCTTTTAGTGAGAGAAAAGGGTTGACTTCAGAATTATCTATGCTGTGCTGACTTTATGGCCCCCTGAGGTCCTCTTCAAATGCAAATGTGGGTGTTCATTAAGCAGAAATGGTCTCCAAACTGTTATGCCCTGCCATGCTAATGCAGGTGGAAGTTTGAAAGCTTCCTGCCTTTATTTTTTTTCTCCATTACTTTTTGGGAGAAGAGGTACTGGCTGGGGATTATGTATGGCCAAGCTGACTGCTGGAGACGCTCTGTGATGATACATTTATATTCCAAAGCAGGGACTTACTTTACTGATATAGAACATTCCATGCCCAATCACATTTGCAAACACTAGAGCAAAGGCATGTGTTTTTACCATGAGTAGCTCTTTCAATTGATGTTTAGATAATGTATCCTAATAGGTAAAACAACCAGCCAACCAAACACATGTAAAAGCAACTATCTCTTCCCAATGCACACAGCAAATATTTATAGAATTACAGAGATTTCAACTTGAATTCCCTTTGCTTTTCATTGTGGTTTCACATACACACTATTAGGCAAACCGTTTGGTCATTGCCTTAATACTTCCTTTGGAAAAAATTGTCCATGTGTGCATGTGTGCTGTATGTATGTACACATAAGCAAATGTGTAGGAAGTCATGCCATTTAAAGTCTCCAAGTGCCTTTCTCTTTCTCTTCCTTCTTCCCTCAAGACAGGCAGAGTCTTTCACCAAATTTGGAACTCACTTTTGGTTAGGTTATCTGGCCAGAAATCCCCAACAATCCTCTTGTCTCTGCCTCCAGTGAAATGCTGGGGATATAAGTGCTCATGGCTTCTCCTGGCTGGTTTTGTGTGGCGATGGAAATTCAGACTCAGACTCTCTTGATTGAGCAACACTTGCTCTTACTGTGCCATTTTCCCCATATTTTCTCTCACCATGTGTTGCGTGAATTCTAATTGGTCTTAATAATAAAAGCCCAGAGTCAGCTATTGGGGTAAAAGCTGAAAGATCAGAGAAGGAGAGCGGTCAGCCCCTAGAGTTCTTAACTTTTCCAAATGCTCAAACTGAATACACAAGATCTTGTCTCTATGACTCCTCAGACTGAATGCACCAAGCTCCTGTTTTCTCCCACCTTATAGTCCTCTCTCTGCCCAGTCATATACCTTCTTGTCTCTACTTCCCTAGTTCTGGGATTAAAGGCATGTGACGCCCAAATACTAGTATTAAAGATTTGAGCCACAACCACCTGGCTCTATTTCTCTTTTAGACCAGATTAATCTCATATAACCCAGTATGGCCTTGAACTTACAAAGATCCATCTACCTCTGCCTCCTGAATGCTAGGATTAAAGGTGTATGTCACCACTGCCTGGCCTCTGTGGCTAAGTAGTAGCTTAGCTGGGCACTCTGATCTTCAAGCAAGCTTTATTTGTTAGATCACAAACAAAATATGTCCACAACTATGTGTTATTATGTATATAATTAAATATAGTCTCCAATGTTTGTTATTTTACAACTCAAGTTGAGTGAGTTGAACGGAAAGGATTAGGGCCATGCGTGAATAGATTAGTCCTCAGCTGTGCAGTTTAGCAGACATCAAATACCCACTTGCTTGGAGTTATGGATGATGAATGATCTGAAGATGCATGAGTGCTTGATGTCCCAGAATACAACACTCGTCATCACTACTCCTATCTTTCATGGTTGTGTCATAGTTGGACAAGCCAGGCTCTTTTGACTTGGCAGGGTAGAATGCTGTCATAAGCACTGATTTGGGTGTACTCTAGAAGGAAGTCTGGCTGTTGCTTTAGTGCTAGTTCAAAATATTTTTGCCTACTGTCTAAATGCATTCATGCTAAGAAATAACATTTCTTGTTTAGAAGACAGGAGGTAGGTTGAAGGCAGGATGGAGGGGGAGAGTAACAAAAGAGACATCTTGATGGGGGGAGTATTTTTGGGTTTGGAAGAAACCTTGTACCAGGGAAACCTCCAGAAACCCTGACTAAAGACTCCCAGCAATGGTGGAGAGGGTACCTGAACTGGCTGTCTACTGTAAGCATACTGGTGACTTCCCCAACTGTCATCGGAGATACTCTATCCAGTAACCTATGGAAGGAGAGGCAGAGATCCTCAGACAAGCACTGTTTGAACTCCAAGAGTCTTACAGAAGAAATGGATGTACAAGCCAGGGGTGTCATGATGGGAGAACCCACAGACACAGCAGACCTGTGCTCACCAGAACTCACAGACACCTAACCAACTGTAAGGGAGCCTGCATGGGACTGACCTAGATCCTCTACATGTATGTGACAGCTGTATAGCCTGGTGCCTTAGTAAGGCTTATAACTGGGAATAGGACCTCTCCCTGGTGCTTAGCTGGCTTTTGGTAACCTGCTCCCCATGCTGGGTTACCTGGCCCCGCCTTGATATAAGGGGAGGAGTTTGGTCCTGCCTCAGCTTGACAAGCCATGCTTTGTGGGAGGCTTGCCCCTTTCTGAATGGAGAATGGAGATGGAGGAGGAGCAGATGGGGACTGGGGACTAGAGTAGATGGGAAAGGGGAGGGAACAGGAAGAGAGGAGGGAGAGGAAACTGGTTGGTAGGTAAAATAAATGAAGAATGTTATTTAAATAAAAAATAAAACAAGCTATTATTGAAAGTCATGTTTACTTCTAACTGTAGGCCTAAGGTTGAGATAATCAGCTGTGTGAACAATTTCCGAGCTGTGGAAATTGTGGGACTTGTAAGAACTGTCAGGGAATGATATATAGGGTGGTCTACTCAGAAAATGTTACTAATTTGACTTCTGATAAAGGCACTTGTTGGGCACCCTTCTCCCTGGCCTCCTTTGTTGTTTGTATCTTTATGGTACATTCATTGGTAAGTCACTGTCTTACAATCAATCAATGCATATGTAATACAAAGTTTTTTTTTTACATGAGGAATTGAGGAAAAAGGAAAACAGAGACTCTGGAAAAAACTAAGATGAAATCAGAAATGAGTAAAGTAAACAAAACAGAAGAGGAGACTCCTGTTTCTTGGCCAGGATACTGAAGTTGGCTTCGTGGACTATCCTAACGCTAGGCTGCTAGGCCAAGAAGGAATATTCTTCACCGTGACTCTCTGGCTGCAAACCAGAGTTGTGAGGCCTTCATTAACCACCCCTCTGGAGGAGCAGCTGACTCCAGCAGCCAACCATCTACTAAAGGTCCACCTATTTCTGGACAGGGTCTGGCTGCTGTCTCTTGTGGTGCTGGCTCTCCAGGTCACACCCACCCACTCCCTTGGCTACCAGCATGTTCTTCCACATCTGTCAGAGAGTTTGCCTCACATGGTATCATTTTTGTTCTCACATTGTGGTTTCTATCAAGAATATTCTCTGTCCCCATCTTCCAGGGTTCAGGCAAATGCTACTTCCTCTAGAATGTAAGCCTTCCTTGCTGTGCCTGTTCCTGCTTCTCCCTTTACCGGGATCGTTGCTTATCTTTAGGATCTGTAGCTCATTATGCTTATTGCCTTTGCCTAACTGTAAAATTCTTTGGGGGAGGGGAGAGGTATGCCTCATACCATAATTAAACATCTAGAGTTGGTGCTCGATACTTGCTTCTTTGATTGACTGAATGAATGGCGTGTATTTAGTAAGATTTGAGATTCTGTGTAAATTGCACAGGCTTGGCTTTCTTCCCAACTCCGAGTGAGCTATTCTTTCTGAGCCGTGTTTGATTTTAAAAACAGAATTAGGGGGCTATGAAAACAGCCTGCAATGAGTTATTCCAGCAGTCTCACTGTTTCTTAAGAGTGAGAGCGGTTCTTTTATGATGCTTTTCATTTACGGCATGGCCTTACAGCCAGCTCTTTTTCGAAACCCAATCCCATTATTACAGCTGCCTTTTGCCTCAAACAACTTCCCATAACATTAGGGGTATAATATTGCAAGAATAGCTTCTGACAGAGAGGTTTCTACTTTGCAGTCGGGGGGATACAGGATGTCAAATTGCTTATCATTTCTGGATCTGAAGGGAAGCAGTTTGAAGATTTTTATTTTACCTATGTGCTTCCAGTCAACCATGGCATGGAAAACATTTCCTTATCTAGGACAAGGAAATGGTTCAGATAATTCTCACACTTTACCGAAAACCAAACATGAAATAGAATTTGATTTTGCTTCCTTTGTTTTTGATGATCCAAAAGAAAGAGAATATGTAGGAAGAAATAAAAGACTTATATTCATTTTGAAAATTTGTTGGTGAGATTTTAGAGAAAAATGCATGCATGAGCTCTCACATATTCCAGAGTCTCAATACTGCAGGTCACACAAGGAAATTCAGGAATGTTGCAGGAGCTGTAAATATAAAAATGCAGGACAAATTGGTTATCACAGTAGAAAAAAGGCCCAATGTATGTGGCAGCATCCCTGCTTCCTGCCTCTTGTGGTAGAGGCAGCTCTGCCCTTTGGGTCCTTCATTTTGAGTGACCTATTCTCTACTTAGTCTCCTGGGATGAGCTGCTCTTTGTCTTTATGTCTAATAGAACAAAACTGGACTAACTGGCTATCATGAGAGGGTGAAATAAATACCCAGAAACTCTGCTTAGTGTATGTATGTTTGTGTGTGTGTTTTTATGAGTGTGTGTATGTGTGTGTTTATGTGTGTGTATGTGTGCATTTATGAGTGTGTGTGTATATGTGTTTGTATATGTGTGTGTATGGATGTATGTGTATGTGTGCGTATATGTGTGTGTGTTTATGAGTGTGTATGTTTCTGTGTATTTATTAGTGTGTATATGTGTGTGTATATGTATGTGTTTGTGTGTGTATGTGCATGAGATGCTGTTGGCATAGCAACAGGATGGGAACAGAACAGACTTGGTGTTTCATCATAAAATAAACTCTCTTGTGCTCTTCTCTGCTCATATCCTTTAGATGATTGTGGGTATCTTCATGATTTTCTCAGGTCTCATTTCCAGAAGTGTATTCTAAGGATTCAATGAGCCAGCAGCACATGAAGTACCACCTTGGGGCTCACAGAACACTGCTTCCTGCACTTCCCTATGCCTATGGGAAGACATCTGCTATATCCTGCCCTGATTCTTTTTATGGGACTGGTCAAGGGAAGGAACAGAACCTTTAAGCTTGGCGATCAGTGGGAATACTGTTGTCTCTTAGGATGCACCACACTGACAGTCAACTCTTCTCTATTCCTATATGGTTATCTTAAGACAAAAAGTCTGCAGTGTAAACTGCCACTTGATAGCTGGAGTGGCTACTGGAAAACAGTTTTTAGAATGTTGGGACTGAATATTGTTTATATTTTGCATGACAAAAATTCAACATCTGCATACAGTTCCTTATAATTGACATTCAGTTTCCTGCATGTTTCTGTGATACGGCAATGTTAAGAATGCTGTAGACATCAGAGGCTTAAAAAAACAGCCATGAAGAATGAAGGAATAAATGTTTAAATGAGCCTTTTCTCTCTTTGTAAAAGAGGGACAGCAACTCAGCCATGGCAGCAATTGCAACAGCACTTAGCTTTCATCCTCTAGTGTTTACTCTGAGAAAAGTCAGGAGCTCTTATCTGCTCTGCCTATAACAAGGTTAAAATGAGAATCCCCAGGCTCTGGGTCAACCTCAGTCATTTCCTTTCCCTGCCATGACAGGTGGCCAGGGCACTGCTTTTCTCTGGGTCTATACTTTCTCCACTGTATCTGATGTTTTTCCCCCGTTCTTCAGTTTTTGAGTTTATAAAGCAAAAGCTTAGTTCAAGTAGGAAGAACCACTTTAATAGATAGGGGCTGCTGTGTAATAGGCAGATGCTTTCCCCAATTGCCCTCTCATTTTCTATACCCCTCCCATTAGGGGTAACTCAAGCCATCCTTGTGGGCTCCTCTGTATAGTGCCTTAGCCTCATGGCAGCAATGTTCCATGAGGTGCACTCCTGACCCAGGCCTGCTAGTGCTCACACAGGAGTGTGGTTCTAATGACTCTTCTCCTCTCTGTAGATGGACTTTTCTACACTGCCAGCTCCCCAAAATGACACAGAGACTTATTATTAATTATGAAATCCTGGCCTTAGCTTAAGCTTGTTTCTAACTAACTTAAATCAACCATAATTTTATTCCTTTACCTTCTACCATGTGGCTTTTACCTCTCTTCCATTTTGTGTGTTTAACTTGTTCTGCATCTGACTGACTTCTCTGGCTTTCTTCTTCACTGCATTCTCTCGGCCCAGAAATCCTGCCTGACTATTGGCCATTCAGCCTTTTATTGAACCAATCAGAATGACACATCCTCATGGTGAACAAGAACATTATTCCACAGCACCTCTCCTTCTCTGCTTCACAGGTGAGATTGACCCAGTTTTATTAGGTGTATGTCTTCTTAGTCAATGTTCCACTGCAATGAAGAGACACCATGATCATAGCCGCTCTTATAAAGGAAAGCATTTAATTTGGGCTGGCTTCCAGTTTCAGTGTTTTTAGTACCTTGTTATCATAGTGGGAGGCATGGCTGCAGGAAGGCAGACATGGTGCTGGAGAAGTAACTAAGAGTTCTACAACCTGATTGAAAGGCATCAGGGGAGAGAGAGAGAGAGAGAGAGAGAGAGAGAGAGAGAGAGCTGAAGGTCCTGCCTTTCTGAGGCTCGCTTTTCACAAGGACCGTGCAGGTGCTTTCCAAACAGTGCTCCTCACCCAGGTAGCTTCCGCTGCCGTGACTGGCAGAGGAGCCTGGCCCTTTCCTATCAGAGCCACCTGGCAAGGGCCCAACTTGTTTCTTTTGTCTTAATCCATGTCATTCAGGAACACAATCTGAGTTTCTCAATCTTGCACTTCTAAGCAGAGCCTCATTGGTATTCAGCAAACTCCCCCAGCCCTCTTCTCTTTTAATCCTGTGAGAAGACATTTCAATGAGTCTGAGCTGGGACAATTTAGAGCCCAGACTCTGATCTCTATTCACAGCCTGGGTACGTTCTCACAAGATTTGAGTCAGGAGGCTAAGCTTTTAGATCCCCGTGGCATTGTCTCCAAGTTCCTCGGGGCCAGGCTGCCAAGTTCAGGCGAGAGGCTGACCCCCTTCCTTTCACAGACCCACTTATTAGCAGCTTTCTTTCTTTCTTTTGCTTTTTCTTTCTCTCCCCCTTCCAGGCCCATAGATACAATTATTAGAAATTCCTGGTTTTGTGCCCATATTGAAAGAAGGCCTGAATGGGTATGCTAAGGACCCGAAAGGGAGCCACTCTCCCCAACTCCAGCTTCTGTGGTTAATTAGATTTGGATGGTTTCAGAGGAGCAGCTGGAGTTTTCAGAAAATGGGAGCGATAAAAAGGGACTATTCAAGGTATTTTGGAGGGGCTGGATAAAACAATATAGCTGTGAAATGGGGTTTGAGAAATACAACATTCTTGATTTGGCGGGGGGTAGGAGGGCAGGGGAGGGCAGGCGAGGGCAGACAGGAATGGATGTGCCTGGGCAGAACCGTCCCTGGCTGGACAGATTGCGTTCAGCTGGACACTTGAGCTGGTGTCCCATAGTGAGCTCCCAGCACCCACGGCAGTTCTACTCCAAGCTTGGGATAGTAGGCCCATCAAGCACATACCTGAGGGCAGGTAACCTGAGCAAATGGGACAGGGTTAGAGATTTGAATTGGAGTTCAAAGCCACTGCCTTTTGAACCTATCAAGTTTATCAGCAGTATCAGGATAGTGAGGAGACAGAGGGTGATGACCTGCCTCCAGGGAGAGGCAGGCTCTCTCTGCTGGGGACAGAACCTGACCCTCCTTGGAAGTGGCTGATGCTCACAACATGAAAAGACTCCATAGGGAGCAAGTCTCTAACTCCTGTCTAGTCACGTCCTTGGGCCATCACCTTGTTTGGCTGTAATCAGTAGTTGATTGCTTCCCCTTCAAGACCAGGGAGCTGGTACCAATGCTGAGATCTCCACTCCCTTCCTCAGTCAGGTGTTCAGTCATAGTAATAAAGAGACTGACAAGGTGGGAAGGGAGTGGGTGCCTCAGGCACTAAGGCCTCTGGAGGCTTCCTTCCATGGCTCAGTAGAGAAGGACACCTGACCACTGTACCTCAGCTCAAGTTTCCCCAGTGATCTGTAGTCTAACACACACATCTCTAGAGTAGATCAGGAGCGCTCTATAGGAGAAAACTGACATGAAAGGGTATCATTTTATTCCATGGATCAGCATTAAAAACTTTGTTGTAATCTTTCAAATGTATTCAATTCTTGGAAGAGTATTTACAAACAGTAGCCTAGATAGAATCTCAGTCTACAGGAAGAAGAGAAGGAAAAGCTTAGTGGGCAGCTGTGGCTAGGTGCTCACTGTTTCTCTTAGGATGGATCCTGGAGCTCTGGGGACTTTAGGTGTTTCTCCATGTAGCAAAGTGATTCCTGCCAAACCTAGAAGTTTTAAATCTTCCCATCCATGCTTGCTCTTCCTTCCTCCTTTCCTTCCTTTCTTAATTTCTTTCCTTTGCTCTCTCTCTCCCCTCCTTTCTTACTTCCATGCTTCCTTCCTTCCTTTTTTCTTTTTTAAAATTAGGGCTCTGTCGCAGACCCTATTCAACAGTTACATGTATAATCCTTTCCTTCCTAATTCTCAGAGCCAATATGTTTCATGTTATGAGTATGTAGGTAAAACTGTGTGGGGCCAGAGAACAGGTATTAATATCAATGTTTCCACGGGCTGCCAAGCCTTAGAGATAAAATGATGGTTTGCCCATTTTGTTAGTAAAGGTCTATTCTTTTATAACCAAAGGCATTGTATCTTTTGGCCACCAAGGGGTGAATAAAATGTGGTCCCCACTATTAAGGGATAGGAAACACACAATAGCCACAATGCAGCCCACTCCTTTAGGCAATGGATCCAGATTGCTTTCTAGCCTCAGGCCTCAGAGGATGCAGAGAGGGCCTCCAGGTAGGTGGTCTAAAGGGAATGCCACAGTGTGCTACCCTGATTCAGGGACAGGAATGAGTGCTGGGTATGGATGCTGATCTTTGGATTTAATTTCAATTCTTAAAGCTTTAAGTTTTGGAAGGGAAGGGGTAATTAGGGAAAAGAAGTAG
>LOJH01000146.1:38623-64303 GCA_001685095.1 Ellobius talpinus | reverse complement strand
TCTCTCTCTCTCTCTCTCTCTCTCTCTCTCTCTCTCTCTCTCTCCCCTCCCCCCTTGCTCTCACTCTCACTCTTGCATTGCTGGAGATTGAACTCAGTGATTTATGCACAATAGGCAAATTTAAACTTAATTTGTTTATTATTTTGAGATAGGATCTCACTAAGGTCTGTGCTGGCCTTGGACATGTTGCGTATCTCAGATAACCTGGAATTTACAGTCTTCCCACAGGCCTTTGCTGCCAGGTTCGGGGCTTGCCCCAGTTTTGCTCTGCATGAATGTGCATCTTTTACAGAACCCTAAAGTCTGTATTTGTCACATTAGAGAACATCGGGTTTGGATGGGCCAATCTCAGTTCCTATCAATGAAGCAATTCCTCTACACAGTTGTGACCATGAGTTCCTTGCAGACGACACCTGGCTGTCAGGCGACTCTGTTCAGTAGACTGGAGTGCTCTTTTATCCCTTGTGATCCCAGGCTTGCTCCCAGTAGGTACCCCAAAGGCTCCCAGTACATCCCCTCACTCCGCTGATTGACTGACTCGCTGTCTCACCTGTAACCTTTCTAACCCCATGGTGTCCTCCTTACTTCTGTTTCATGTCTATATCATTTTCTCCTACAGATTCTGTACTCCTGGATGGGACCGATTTCCTTCTCCTCTTTCACATACTTTTAAAACTCAGTGCTTGTCTAGAAATATGGCAGGCATTTGCAGAATTTCAGGTGAATAAGCGGGGTATAAAAGGACCAGCATGGATTAAAGGGAAACTATTTGAGCTACATGAGGGGTGGAATTTCCTCTTTTTTTCTCTCTCAAATGGCGTTAAAATTCAAGTGATCAGCATCAAGTCTTCCAACATCCCATAGTCGCCCCGTTCTTCCAGATAATGCACACTTAGTTGGGAGGAAAGCGATTATGCTTGAACAATTGGTATCAGAATAAATGGCCAAAGAATTTTATCATCAGAATAGCACGGGAGCACAGACAATTAAACACAGCAGAAAAGACCAAAAGGGAGCGAGGAGACAGGGGAATATGGAGTGGAACCAGGAGCACGACCAGGCCAGGAGTCTTGAGATTTTTCTGGTATCCTCTGTCCTCGTCCCAGAGGAAACATTAGGTTTAATACAGAAGATGACTGACAAATTACTAGGCCACTGAGTGTGAAATTTATATTTTGCTTTTTGCTTTCTCCTATCCTATAATTGTATTGATCCGAACAGTAAAATTGTTGCTATTGTCTCCTTTATTATGGTGCCTCTGAAATGCGAGCTGCTGCTTTTCGGTGGTTGTGTTTTTTTTTCCTGGATAAATCTTTTTCTTGTAATAAATAAATCTCCTAATAGGGCCTTATTTAAATATCAGTGCTCTGGGAGTGAGGCAGAAATCCAAAGATGAACCATTAAGTCCAGTAATAAGAAAGCAGTGTGCATCAACCACATGACCACATCTTGAGAAGCCACATCAATTAGGGACCTAATGTGTGACCCATCACCCAAAACAGTGCAGCCACACACCCCTCATGCTTACACTATTGATTGCCATACAGATGCTGGGTGCTGAGCAGAGCCTCCGAACCCCCAGGCACGTGGGCTGTGGTATTGCTGCTATTGGAAGACGGAATGGACCTCTCCCCCAGGAATTCCTCTCACTGGATGAACACGTGTCCCGTGACCTTGAACTAAATGTGTGATTGTTTGATAATCATGCCTACGTAAGCCATGTGATTTGTGTGCTTGGGACTCAGAGAAACCAGAAATAGCAATGACTTTGCATACTCAGAGAGACGCTGTGATCTCTGGGGCTTCATCCAGGTTGGTTTAAAGTGACATTCATTCATTCACACAGCGAAAATATTCTAAAGCCATGTCTCAAAAATTTCACCGTCTCTTTGGTCATCTTAGGTCTTAGAGAAATCTTGCTTTCCCAAATCCCTAACAGTCTTGCTCCCCAGGCTCTATTTCATCTCTGCAGTGCTGGATCTGAGGAGCAGTGAGTGCCGTAATCTATAATAACATACTTGCTTTTTGTCTTAAGGTTTTTTTCTTGTTTTGCTATGTGTGTGTGCACCCCTAAATTGGGTTGGTCACATAGCATTTGCTACTATTGATTCATTTGACAATGTCTTATAGCATTTTAAGTAGTCATTGTTTCCCAGTATTGGTTCGTTTAGATGTTGCCTTTTATCAATTACCTGGATACATAATCTACCTAGAACTGACTTTCAAGTCTGTTGCCATTTCCTTTAACTAAGCTACGTCCAGTTAGTTAGTTCTCTTAGTCTTCACTGATGTTCTACTTTCTGCCTTGTAATTTTTTTTTATAATCTAGGGTTTATAGCACTTTGAATAATTTGACGTGAACCACTGGGGGAAATGCCAGGGAGCTGAAAATGCTGTGACCAGCATGGACTAGATTTCTACATGTTTCTCATAACCACTGCATTTGCTTTACCCTGGCACTTGAAATGTCCATTCTAACATGTGGATGACATTACTGCCTGGTCTTGCCTGACCTTTGCTGTGTTCTCCAGTGGATACTCTGGTCCGCTGCTTAGGAGGAGATTGGAATTTGGCCAGCCAATCAAAACATGGAACTAAAAAAAAGACAATTATTAGTAAACTTCTTTGACAACAGAATCTGGGCTAGGACATGACTTAACAGTTAAGGTACTTGCTGTATATGATGTTTAGTGCTTGGTTCTCTAAGGAGCATCCATGTATATAATGGCTAAGTGTTGTGGCCTGCCTTTAATTCCAGTTCTGAGAAACAAGAGATAATGGATTCCTCTAGCAGGCTGGCAATCAGACGAGTGGTATTTGTGAGCTCTGGGTTAATATGAAAGACCTTGCCTCAATATAGAAGTTGGAGAGCAATGTAGGAATATCCCCACTGAGCCTCATTGGCCTCTGTATGCATGTACACTTGCTCCAGAGAGCAAAAATCTATACAAGATACAAGAAGCCATCTGATCTGGAGGATGAAGATGTGGGAAACATGGGCATGGGCAATCGCCTGGACCACTGTGGGGGTGTAGAGAAGGAAAGACAAGGAGGAGCTTCCACTGGCCTGTCAATTCGGCTTCTCCATGGCATCAACAAGAAAACATCAGATACTGAATCTCTACTTCATACCATTGACATGAATTAATGTCAGATATATTACAGACCCCAGCATGGAAAGCAAAGCAATTTTTTCAAAGAAAATGGCACTATGAATTAATGTAGATAGTTTTCAATAAAGATAAACATATGAATAGAGATTTCAGAGAAGAGGAAATGAAGGTGTGACCAGAAGTCCAGCTGTGTGTAGCAGAACACCACAAATTAAGCTATAGCAAGATATGGTTTTTCCACCCATGACATTGGTAAAATTGCCAACTTTAGCAAATCCAAGTATTAGCAAAAAATGCAGAGTGGTCACAGGTCTCATTTACTGTTGCTGGAAAAAGAAACTGGTCCTTCTCTAACTTTGAAGAGAAACTTGGCACCTTCTAGGAAAGCTGAAGATGCATAGTCCCTGTTCCCCCATTCTCCAAATAAACATTCCTCTCATATTAACACTCAGGAAGGTCAAAAGGACATGCATATGAATCAGAGCAGAATATCAAACACGAAATCAATCACAGATCTATTAAAGGAGGTTGGGCAAACTACAATAGAGTTACAGAGCTGTGTAAATGAACCAGATGATACACATGCAACTAGTCAATAAATCACATCCAGAAGAAATAACTGC
Organism: Ellobius talpinus; assembly: GCA_001685095.1. Classification (NCBI taxonomy): domain Eukaryota; kingdom Metazoa; phylum Chordata; class Mammalia; order Rodentia; family Cricetidae; genus Ellobius; species Ellobius talpinus. The sequence goes on along the minus strand of LOJH01000146.1, from coordinate 60,567 downwards.
TGAGAAGGGTTTGCCTGAGAACTGGAAAGAATGGTGTGATACGCAAAGAGGTAAGGCTGAGGTTCTGGGGGTAGCTTTTGTAGGGCCCTGCGAACACAATCTGAAGAGGTATGCCTCCTGAATACATGGTTACTGGACTCCCTAGTGTCTCCTCCAAAGGATTTAACCTTATCTAAAACTGCTGTTTGACCGACACCTGTTGAGGTCCCAGCACATATTTTCAGCAGTGTATTTAAAAACGAACAAGTAGCAACAAGACCCAAAGCTGCCCTCTGTGGCTCGACTATTCTTTAGAGCTGTTTTCATTGTATTTGGTTGCTTCTTGATCCCACGAATTTCTCCATTTCTCAGATTTGGCTAGTCACACAGCAAAGTTACTTGCTGGCTCTTATCTTTTGACCACACATTGGAGAATTGTCTCTTTCCCTCTGTATGTACATCTACTGCTTGGATGGCTTCAGACCTCCTCCCGTGCATGCACTTTACTAAGTTGTCCACTGCCTTTCTCACAACAAACTAGTATCTGAAAAGTTCTTTCCTAAACTTATGTTCATTGGTTTAGCAAAGTCTTTCATTTTAGGACATTGTATAGAGTTCTGAATTAACAGCCAGCTATCTAGAAGTAGATGGGTACTACCTGGGACTCAAGGGTGCCATATGAATTGAAGTAGTTGTGTGGGACTGAGCCCTTAGCTTCTGTTTTTTTTAACAACTCTGTGTAGTCACAGCCAAAACTGATTTTACTTGAACACTTAATTGTAGCACTATTAATAAAAACCCAGAGACAGAAATTGAGGTTCAACCTGACGGTAAGAAAAGCAAAACAGCCAGTCCCTGGAGAATGGATGTTGGAATTCATAGGAATAATTGCCCAATGAATTGATCTGTGTGGATATATTCATTTAATACATGCTCTATTAAATATGAGGGACTGTGGAGCATAGTAAGGTAATATAGTAATGTCAATGATTGTGACACATTTTGGCTAGAGAATTTCTGAAAGGATTTTCACATATTTTGATCCCTTTCATTCAGAAACACAAAGTAGACTATTACAGCTGACGAAACCTACTGGGCCAACAAAATCATAGCTTTTCTCAGGCACCAATTTCACCATGAAAGATTGCTTACTTAGGAAAGGGTAGCCCCACCCTAGGGGCTACATACTTATAGGATGCCTGAGGTTTCTTATAATCAGATATTGCTATCACACAAAATCTAGTCTTGTCATCACTGGGCAAATGGTCCCTTCTGGATCCATCATGTATTTAGCGACTTCAGTTTTTATGCTCTTATTGTGCCTATTATTTTTAAGACCCTCTGATTACTCAGAAGGAACCACAGGGACACAATATGACTGGGTCATGGACTTGGGACCCTTTCAAAGGTCTCCTAAAGGCAAGAGAGAATTCCTTCAGCAGAAATTAAATCATGGCATTTAAAATTTTATCAGATACACACTATCATCCCCCTCCTTTTTTTCTCCCATGAAAATTGAGAAAGTAGGAATCCAATTACAAAGGCAAGATAAAAAGGAAAGATAGTAAAACATTTTAATTGGATGGCAGAGACGCCAAATCATATTGCTGGCTCTGTTCTCTGGGCGGCACAGCATTGCTACAGGGTCACAGGAGACAGGTACAGTAAAAAGGCACAGGAGGAATGGATCTTTTTCCAGAACCTTCCAATCAGCAGCCACCTCCTTCCCGACTGCACGGTGATCCCTGGCACCATTACCTCTGGACAACCCGAACCAAGCAGAATGCACCCCAAACAAAAGCCTCACCTCCTCTGTGGTTCATTTCCAATATGGCTCCTCAGAGCCTGAGAGGAGCTGATGTGAAGTAAGCCGGTGTGTGAAGGCAACTGTGAAAGCTTCCCTTGCTGTTGGGTCAGAACTTCTCTTAAGAAAACCAGAGCGAGTCAAAGGTTTTCAGTCAAACTAAAGGGAACTGTCAAAGAGCACCAACCTGGGTAGGAAGAGTAAAGACAGCTTCCAATTGAGCTCAGGTTTGGGGCTGGTGCTCAGTTGTGCACCCCTTCCCTGCCCCAACACTTCTTCCTGACTCCTCAATTGGTCAAGTTTTAAAGGACGGGAACGATGATCCCAGGCTTGTAATTGAGGTGACAAAGAAAGATTGATGCGAGGCTCGTTTAAAGATTGTATAGGCTAGAAGGCCTGAAGTTTCCTGCTCCAGAATTATTTCTCATCTAGAAGATGGTTTAGAAGTCTTAGCTGTTTCCACAGAAACAGAATTTGGGTTTCAGAGGGTCCTGCGTGACTGGGATGAGGCCCACTGCACGATTGCTACTTCCAGTCCAGCCCTTCCTGAGCCAGTTTACCTTCTTTGTATCTCTTTCATTGCTGTGTCGCTCGGTCCTACCCAGATTGCGTCAAAAGCACCGTCATTCTGAACACTCTAGCACTCCTCTTTTCTAGGGCTCCTGGCATCCACTTCCCTTCTCTCAAATAGGTTCTTCACACTTCAGCCCAATTAGCTCCACGTAATGTAGTTCTCACTCGTCCATCTTATCTCAGTTAAAATTCTCCAGAACTTGGCGTAGACTGGTCCCTGCTCATATCTTTGACCTTAATATTAAGCTATAACCCCCTTCACTTTCCATCCAGCTGCACACACTCATCTCTTCTTTCAGGGAACTCCTCCTGCTATTTCTGCTTCCCAGAAGGCCTCTTCTATTCCCTCCTCTGTCCAACAAAAGCCAGGCCATCGCCCTAACCTCATAGAACCACTTAGTCTTCACAGCTGCATCCGCTATTATAGATACTGCAGTTAGCATCTTAGTTGAGTCTCCTTGCTCACAGCAGCCTTGTTCTATAACATTGCTATGGAATCTAAATTAGTGAACAAGGGGCCATTGCTTCCAATAGAAATATATGGTTAGTTTCCTGCAAGCCTCTGGTCATATTGTCATTAACTAATCAATAAAGAACATTGCTTTATGTACGTTTCTGTTTAAAGACACGTTATTGAACATACATCGTTAATTCATTAACCCTGAACTCACAGCAAAAGCAGTATATTTCCAGCCTGAATGAAGACAAAATTATAGCTATTTTCTTTGGAAGACAAAAATGGAAGACTTTATGCCTTAAAAGTATTAGATAACACTTTGACTTCTACATAAAGCCATTTTACTGAATGAATTCACCAACAAAATGTGCACACAAAGAAGAATGTGTCTCCAAGCAGAACATGAAGAAAACAATTGTTTCCAATGGGCAACAATAGGTGGTGCTTGTTTGTTAGGCCATACCTGGAAATCCAAACAACTGGAACTCAAATTTCTCACACCACAAATGGGTTGCAAGTACATTTCACTGAGTAGAAAAAAAACCCTCATAAACATTGAATTGACAAACGAAAATATCATTAACTGTATCTTTTGTCTTCCATTTTTTTGTTACAGCTGAACCCTAGCACCTACCCATCATTGGAAAGTTGTGGAAACTTAACTCATATATATTCAGTGAATTAATAAATCTGAGGAATGCCTGAAATATTACATTGAAAATACAAACAAAAATAGCTGTCAGTTGTCAATGAAACATAAGGGATGCAAGACTTGCCCCTTTTGTACCCACCCTTGGGGCCTATGTTTGGGAGAAAATTCTGAAATAGCTACCGAGGGAGCTGATGAGGGTAATTATTGTGGTATTCTATTTCCTAGTGCCATATATGGACTGGCTTACAGTACAGTACAGAGAGTGAAATCTGGTCTAAGGGCTCAGTGAGGTAAGTTTACCCCTTACCTTGGAATGATGTAGTAGGGTTAGCCTAAGTGGGTCCAGCATCTCATTCTATGACAGACTTCTCAAATTTTGCCACATTTGCATTTGCTTCATAGCATACTTTCCTTCAAGAACATGGGCCAGGGCTCTTGTTGCTTCTAATGTTTTGTATGGTTTCCCTCGTACCCGCCTGATAACGAACTTGTGTGCGCACCAAGGGACAGAACCCCAGCCACCTGACAAGTAATAATTTGGAAATCCTATCTGTCAACTTCTCTTCCTCTGACTTTGGACCCCACCCAAAATAACCAAATAATTGGCAGGGTCAGTTTGCAAATAATTCCATCTCTTCTTGTCTGTTGTCATTTTCCATAGTGTTTCTTGAATTTGCTCCACTCAATTCATCACCATTCTTATCCCTCTGGCTCTTCAGGATTTCTGTTCTGAACCCCTACACTACTTAGAGCTAAATGCATACAACCTAGTTTACAGTTCCATGGTCAAAGGCTGGTTTTCTATTTTACTCCTTTAAATGTATACTTTCCTAATGTAAATTTAAAAGAAAAACCTAGGCTATGCATTTCTTGATATAGAGATGTGGTCTACTTTCCTTTGAGACCCTTTATACCTGGCTCAATTAATGCTTGGCAGCCAATTCGCTGACCTGAGCCTCCATACGTTTGGAGTGGATACATAGTAAGTAGAAGCCAGCTGATGAAGGATGCTGAATTCCAGGCAGTGGATTTAGATGTGTTGGTGAGGATACTGGGAGCCATCATAGACACGTATTGTTACATTTCCGTGTGAAATATGGGGCCAAAGGAACAGTCCCAGAACATCTGTCTAGGGCTGGAGGCCAGCACATATCCTCCAGATGTTACTTCGCAGTGTATGAATGTACTCTTCCCGCTCTGTTGGCCAGGAGGTAACAGAGGGAAGGAGGCAAGCTCCGGAGGGAAAACGGGTGAAATAAAAGAGACATTATAAGGCTCACCTTTGGAGACTAGTCAATTTATAGGTTCTGAATATTGAGCTATAAATACCAGCATCTTGGAATCTCTGAGTGAGAACGGGCCCTTGGAGATTCTCTGGCCCAGCCTCCTACCCAGCACAGGCTTATTAACCATGACAGGCTGATGTTAATAAGGGTTCCCGCTGCTTGCTCTGGAAAACTCCTTTCTCCCAGCGAGCTCCCTCACCTTTTATATTCTGGTAGGCTACTGCCCAGAGGATATTTTCCCAGTTCAAATATCGTTTTTGTTTCCTTTGGATTCACTTATTTGAAATCTGTTTTCCTGACGCAAAAGGTAACACAAAAGTGTTCAGGCCGGGAGCTGTATGTTTATCTCCTTTGCTGTCCCCATTTTTTGAATTAATTGGTGCATTTTCAAAGTGAATGCTGGCAGACACTTGCTCCTTTAGGGTCTATTTACCTCTGCCAAAAAAACAGCCATGTTAAAAACCTATTTTATGACTAGGTTTTCCAAAAAGTTACAGCCTCCCTCATTCCAACCAGTTTGGCAAGAAGGAAGCCAAAGCACAGATTAAGCCATTTTCTCCTCATTATCGCCCCATTAAGCCTGCAAAGATGCTATGAAAGAACAGAGCCTCTTCTACCTGCCTGCTCTGGCTCAGGACAGAGCTCAGCAAGAACTCAGCACCTTTCTCTAAGAAGAGCCATTTATCCAGTGAGTGACAGGAAGGCTCCTCCCCTCCTGGAGGAAATCCCACTTAGAAAACACTTGGAGCCTTGGTAACTCAGAACTCCTGGGAAAGAAAGAATCACCTGTCAAGCCAAGTTCTCCAGGTAACTGAGGGTACCTTCTGTGGGCTCCAAATTCAAAATGATTCTATTTAGCTTGGAAGAAATGTCTGTGTTTCGATGTCTTAAGTAGAGAACACTCTTAACCAGTTGGTCTCTTCTTGATTATGGGATTTTTTTTGACAGCAACTCCACTGATTTAAATGGCTAACAGGAGGCACACAAAATTGAGAGCTACATCCAGAGAGTGGGAACTACTTTATATGCTTCCTTTTTAATGTCGGAGAGTTTGTCTACTGTCTCTTCCATGGTCGTGACTCTTTATCTCCAATGTGGCGCCACTCAGAAGGACATTTTATTTATACGCACAACTTAGGAAAATCTCAAAATAACTATGATGACATAAACTAGAAAAAAGAAGAAACAGAAGAAGAAAGAACAGGAAGGAGAAAGAAAGGAAAGAGGGGACACTCTGCTCTTAATAGTTCTAAAGCATCTACATGACAGAAAATACATAGAGAATTATCTGAAAGAGCAGGTAGGTGAACAAGGATGAGAAAATGGGAGAGGAGGAATACCAAGGGGCATAGGCAACTTTTGGAAGCGGTCAGTTATTTCAATGTTTTGATTGTATTGAGGGTCTGAGAGATAAATGTATTTGCCAAAACTTACATAGCATATTTTAAATAAATGATTGATTTTCCCAAAAAACATATTTCTGTTTGCCATACTGAGCTTTACACATGTCAGGCAATTTCTCTATCCTTCATCTATAGTCATTTAAAAAAATTAATTTTGAAAGAGAGTCTCACTAAGTTCCCCAGGCAGGTCTTGAACTTACAATTTTTCTATCTCAGTTTCCTGAATAGCTAGAATTATAGGCTTTTGGCACCATGCCCAGCGTTATTTTATATTAATGGCATCTCTAGAAACCTACTTAAATATCTATGGATTTACATTATAAATTGCATTTATTGGCCTAGACTTTTGTGGAAGTCCTTGTACCCAAAGTCAGAAGGTGAACACCTAGTGGGAAGAGAAGTGGACTGGGGTAGGTTTGGTCCCTTCAAACAGACCCTTCAGTTAGCAGGTGGGATTGTGGTCACAACTCTTGTGGTGGGTAGAGCCTCAGGTTATAGGTATTGAGGGCAAGCTCTGTCATCAGCATGTAGAGGTGTTGGCCACTTTCTATTTGTTTATTTGGATTGGTTTTAGTCATTTCTGCATAAAAGAGAGAGCAAGACTAAAACCTCTAAATGTGAAGAGCCATCTAATTCAGGCATATCGCTAGTGCAGTAAACTTTATACACATTGCAGTTTTTGATCAGACTCAGACTGTTTATTATGAGGAACTACTATTACAAATATTACCATGAATAACTATGGGTATTGGGTGGTTTGAAGATGTAGCTTGGTACCTGGTACCCAGTAAACACTACTAATGATCGGAATCAAGATCCTATTGACAAGAGTATGCATAATCATGTTACTCTGCTATTCCCTTTTGATGAGGTGCGTTACGTGCTGTAATATTATGGGCTGCATGATCTCCTTTACATGCTGGCAAGAACTTGTGCCCTTCAAACACCTCACTATGCTTAGTGCAGGATCACATTCCCTAAACCTTCAATGAAGACACATAGATGAAGCGAATGTAATTCACTGACTCCATATTTTTTTCTCAAGACAAGTTCTAGATCATATTATTTTTGTTATTTCCTAGATGTGCTACATGATGTAAGCTACACTGTTATTATGAAATAAATGGCACTACAGTAATCTTTGGATTTCAAGGAGGTGCCTATAAAAATGCCCTTTAGTCCCTTCTTGCAGTGTGCCCTGTTACTGTACTGCTTCCTTCCTGCTGTCCTGGAACCAACAGGCAAAGTCTTAGAGACATCCAAAGACTCTGTTACATTAGAAATCCACCATCTATAATATTTTTGCCTCTATGTCTAATAAAATATCTCTCCATCTCAGGCCTCTCTGTGTGATTCTCCAAGAAGGCAAATCATTTTCTCTGTCAATGGTTATGATTCCGTGGAAGATACTGATGTGTTTGGGAGTAGAATTTACCAGAGGAAGGAGATAACCTGAAACCACAAGCTGCCCTAAACACTCTATTATGAGCAAAGAGAAAACAGATGAATTGAGTTGGAGTGAAGCCTTGGTGAATGATGAATTGCCAGACCCTTCGAGGCTCAGGAGGTTACAGCCCATTCACCCCAGCTGCATTTTTACGAATAGTTGAGGAAAGAACTTTGAAACCGTAGGGCTCTGACTCATGGTTTGACTGTCTGCTTTGGCTCCCAAAGGTGGCCTGAGTCTTCAGCATCACAGCTGGGAACTTTGCTGTGTGCAGGTCCCTAGGCCCGGGGCTTTCATGATGGTCTGCTGATCCTAATGCAAAATGGAATCATCCAAAAACACTGCCAATACTTGTGTTCCAACTTAAGTTATGCATTTAATTTAAGAGTCATGATTCTAGAAAGTTCTCTTCTGCCAAGGAGGGCAATTGTGAGTGCAAGAGAAGGCTTTCAATCAACCTTGCAAGACTCTGTGTCTTTCAGAGTTGTTCGTTTCTTTGGGCTTGAGTTCTAGGGGCATTTGTCTAATTTTCTTCTTTCTGCCATCTCGGAAGTCTCCTGAAAGAAGTTTCTACCCACTCCTCCATGTCCTCGGTCATTCGTGAGTTCTGAGAAGCTAGAATGATCCTTATCAACAAGGAGAGAAATGCTGGAAGTGTCACCATGCCTTATTCCAAGTTATATCAGAGAGCTGTGTAACAGAAACAGCATGATGGTACAAAATGGAGATTAGACCAATGGAGTAGAATAGAGGACCGATACATAAATTTAAGTAGCCATATGGCCTGATATTTGACAAAGATGTCAATACTACACATTGACAACAAAAAGCATCCACTTTAACTAACAGTGCTGGAAGAACTGGATATCTAACGTAAGAGAATGATACTAGGTCCTTATTGCTCACCTGGTACACAAAATAAAGTAAAAGTGAACCAAAGTCCTTAAATGGGAGACACAAAACTCTGAAACTATTAGAATAAAAAAAATAAGAGACAAACAAACAAAGAGGCAAACAAACAAAAACCTTTCCAAGCCCTAAGTTTGAATGAGGACTTTCTGAAGAGGTCTCTAGGCTCCCAGGAAAAGGCCAAGAAGCCAATAACCACAACTGAGACCTCATGAAATTAAAAAGCTTCTACCCAGAAAAGGAAACAGCCAGCTGAGTGAAGAGAACCTACAAAATGGGATAGAATCTTGGCTTGCTATATATCTGACAGAGGATTGATATTAGAATACATAAAGAACTCACAAAAACTAAACAATAATGAATGAACTCAATGAATAAATGGGCTAATGAGTTGAAGAGATAGTTCTCAAAATACGAAGTGTAAATGACCAATAAACATATGAAAAACTTCAGTTTTACCAGTTTGAGGCTTAGTTAACTGTTGACAGGACATAATGCAGAGTCACCTGGGAAGGGCAGCATCTGTGAGGAATTATTTAGATCCGGTTGGCCTGTGGATCTGCCTGTGGGGGATTTTCTTTGATATCATTGAGTTAGGAAGACCCACTGTGAATGTGCATGTCCCCATTTCATGAGCTGCACCTTGGACCAAGTGGGAAAGGTAGAGCCAGCTGAACACTAGCATGGATGTCTTAGTTCACTGCTTTCTGCCCTTGCTATGGATGCAATGTGACTGCTTCAAGCTACTGTTGCCTAGACTTGCCCACAATGATCTCCTGTAACCTGGAATTATGAGCCAAATAAATACATTCTCTCAGAGTTGATTTTGTCTGGGCATTTTATCACATCAACAAGAATGAAAATAAGATGCTAGCTGTTGGAGAAATGCAAATTAAAACTATCCCGAGAGTTCTTTTTCCTGCAGGCAAAACAAGAGCCGTCCTATCAACAATTGGTTGAGGAGGGAGGATGGGCTCATGGGTCCCTACTTTTGTCACTGAACCACTGGCTATAAGCAGAGTCTGAGAAAGGGGGATCCCTGTCTTTAGTGGTACCCCTCTGCTGAGTCTACCATGCTCCAATGATAAGCCCCAAACCTACAGTCATACAGATGGCCCTGATTTATCTTTGTGGATTTCCCCAAATAAAAAGAAGGATTTGTGGAGAGGTGGGAGGATGTACAGGGGTGGTAGGGAGGTAGAAGGTGAGAGCGGTCAGTCTGCAAGGTGAACATATAAGAAATTATTAAAACAGACAAGAGAGAGTGAGAGAATTCCCAACTTGTATCATCAATGTGGATAGAAGAGAAACTTGTACACTGATGGTGAGCATGTAGCCAGTCCTGTCACTATGGAAGTCAGTATGGAGGCTTCTCAGACAGTAATAAATAAACAAATCTCCCATATAATCTAGCTATAGCACTCCTGGTTATTTATCCAGTGAAGTTCAAGTCAACATACTATAGAGATACTTGTACATCACTGTTTATTGCAGGACTCTTCCTTCACAATAGCTGAAGTATTAAAGTAGCATAAGTGTCTCACAGCAGAGGAATGGGTGTAAAATACACAACGGATTTGTTTCAGCCATGAAGGAGAAATCAAGTAGCTTGCATGAAAAGGATGCTGCTGGAAATAATCCTCGGAAGTCGGTCAAGCGAATCTCAGAGACAGGGATGCTGTGCATTTTGCCTCCCTCTGCTCCTAGACTTTATAGAGCTGCATAAAGTCATGTGTCCATTTATAATGGGAAAGTAGAAATGAAATTGTCCAGGGGGGCAAAGGGGAGAAACAGGAAGGGAGAGGGGGAGACAAGGGAGAGCACAGGCAATAAAGAGCACGGGCGATGGAGGGTCAATATGCTTAACACACAGTATGCACCTGTATGAATACTTAAAAAATAGTTTCTTCAAAAAAATACAAAAGTACCTCTAAAAACTGTAAATGCTGAGTTATCAGTAAAGATGGAAAAGGCCAGCGATGAGAAGACAATTAATTCGGCTCCTTCTTTTACCCTGTTTGGTCTGGCTCCTCAATTAAAGAGCTATGCTTGTTAGTTTTACTTAAAAATTTATCTACTTTGCCAAGTGACAGAGCTGAATCCTACAGGTTTAATGGGATTTGGGATACAGAAATATTTGCAAGTAGCTTTACTTATCTGTTTGAGCTACTTCCTTCTGCTGAGACAAAACACCGTGAGCAAAAGCAACTTGTGGCAGACAGAGTTTATTTCACCTTACGACTTGCAGTCCATCGTCAAGGGATGTCAAAGCAAGAACTCAAGCATGGAAGGTATTGATGACGAGGGCATGAAGGAGTGTCATTTACCGGCTTACTCAATGCTCAGTCTGCTTTCCTATACCATCCCGGACCACCAGCCCTTGGGTAGCACCACCTACATCACTGTGGTGGCCTTCCCACATCAATCATCAACCAAGAAAACACACCACGGGCTTGCCCACAGGCCAATCTGGAAGGGAAATTTTCTCAACTGAGGTTTTTCTCTTCTGAAATCTCTCTAGCCTGTGTCAAGTTGACATAAAACTAGCCAGCATATTATGCATTTCCTCATGTTCCCCGATATTTATGATATGTCATAATTCCTTTAGACCATATACTTCTTGCAATGAATGGAGCACATGTTTGTGGGTTTGTGATGTGTGTAATTGTGTCCTCATGACAGTGGCAGAACTTCAGCCCGGCAGAGCTGAAGCTAAATGTTTATCTTCAGAAACAGAGACTTGGGAATAGCTTTTCTATCAAGCAAAGGGGCAATGATAGACTTGACCCAGGATCTTATTTCAAAGTCAACTCTATTTCTTCAACACAAGAAGTTGGCAAGGAAGACCTGCAGAGTGGGAAGCTGAGTAATAACTGGGGCTGTTGCTTGGACAGTAAAGACTTGAGCATCTAAGTGAAGAGTTTGAAAAGCGTAGAAATGTGCTCACTCATGAAGGCTATATTATGTTTCTATATCCTGCTTAGGGGGAATGAGCCTCCTACCATATTTCTAGTAGCCCATCCCATACTATACAATGACTGGGACCATGGCTAAATTTTTATAGCAATCCTTACATAGAGCCTGGAAAACATGTGTATGTATCTCTTATACACACACAGATGTGTTTCCTCACCCTCTAGTCAGAAGATCACATGTTTTAAGCAGCAAGACTAGTATTATATTACTTCAGACTACACGCATTCTTTTGCCTGTGACTACTTGCATGATTCCAAGTCCAGGGATAAGGCTTAGTATTATGGTTAAAGTAAAAAATGAACTCCGCCTTGATGTAACATGATGTGGGATTCCGTTCGGTATGCTGTGAATATATTTTATTAACATTGGCTAATGAAGAAGCTGGTTTGGCCTATGAATATAGGTAGGTGGGAAAACTAAACTGAAGGCAGGGAGATAGAGGAAGAAGTCAGGGAGATGCCATGTATCTGCCAAAGGAGAAAGATGCTAGAACCTTACCAATTAACCATGAGCCTCATGGTAAAATATAAAACAATAGAAATAGGTTAATTTAAGGTATGAGCCAGCTAGGAATATGCCTGCACTGTTGGCCAAGCAGTGCATAATTAATATACTTTCTGTGTGATTATTTGGGTCTGAGCAGCAGGGAAATGAACACGCAGTCTCCATTTACAGCAACATAAGCGCTTAGAGTCACTGTCTTGTACTTGCCTTCCTGGCACCACTGAATAAACTGGTACCAGTCCCGTGTGTTTCATGACATCAGTTCATACACAAGGACCCATCAGCTCAACTGCTCTGACTCACATTTGGTTCCTGAAATCCAAAGTGACAATTTGTTGAACCCCAGCTTCCTCATTTGGCATGGGGAAACATCTCCGTAGAATGAGATCATCATTTTTCTCTTTCCAGCATCGTTTTCAAGATGAAGGAGCGTGCCATGTGGTTGTTCTACTTGGCCTCTCTGTTACTGTGATAAGGCACTGACAAAAAGCAACTTGGGGAAGGAAAAAGTTTGATTTGGATCACAGGCTGTAGTCCATCACCAAAGAAGCCAAGACAGGAACTGAAGCAGAGCCCACAGAGGAATTCTGCTGGTTGGTTTGCTCTACCTGGGTTGCTCAGCCATCTTTCTTCTATAGATAGCCAAGGCTCACCTGCCAAAGGATGGCACTGCCCACTGTGAATAGGCCCACCTAAAAAAATTAGCAATGAAGAAAAGGCCTCACACACTCAGCCACAGACCAAAATGATCGCTTCAATTTTCAGCCGATGTTTCCTCTTCCCAGCTGACTCTAGGGTTGTGTCAAGTTGGCAGCTGAAGCTGACTATTAGGCTAAGAAAGTCACTCATCACTATACACAGCTCATAGTATAACTTTAAGAAATGATGAGCATGGTAATGATGACATCATTAACATGTATTGTATGCTGCTATAATCAGAAACCATGATGTCTTGTGATTGAAATGACTATTCTGTAGTTGAACTTGCTTTTAATAATAACAGCATGAAAATTTAATCAGCTAAAGAACATTGCAAGTCCTATTCTCGTTTTTCTCCTAAGTAAACGTTTATTGTTAAGTATGGCAGGAGTTAAGTAGAAGAAAGTTCTATATCTGCAGGAACACAGCCTCTTGTGGTGAATACAAAATATATATTTATTAAACTAGTAGACGTACCTCTTAATCTGGGAGAAATCAAATGCAATAATTTGAAAAAAAATTCAAGACACTTTCTTGTCATTTTCATGAAATTTGGCTGTCCCTAGAGGCTGTTCCTGTTGTCAGTAGCTAGCCCTGGCACCCAGAGCCCAATATTCTTAGCAGAAGCATCATTGTGATGAAGCCTATTTGGTTAGCAGAGAGAAGAGTAATAAGTAAATGGACGACTATGTGAAAATTGGTGATGGAGGAAGGGCATGTGACAGAGGCTTGGGTACATCAGCTGATGCTCTTACCCACTTATCATTTTTCTGGGGCCCCAAGTTAAGTCTCTTTGAAATAAATAAACTTTCTCACCCATCTTGCAACACATATAATTGTATGGCCACTTTTTGTTCATCACAATCTGCTTCCTAACAAAATAGATGCCACCTCGCCAAAGGAAACAAGACACTGGCAATCTGCGTGCCTTCCCAGCCCTTGTCCAGGAGCCATCACTGTAACAATGTAAACAAATAGGTCATCAGCCCAGCCCCTCTCCCCTCGCTGGCCTCCGTTTCCTTTCCCTCTGAATGCTCCAGTGGAGTGCAGAGGATTTCAGTTTCTTCAGCTCTGGAAAAATCATTAAGCCCTTTTGCTGGTCGACTTTGGACACATCTGGAACAAATTGTCTCTACTTTTGGAATCCAAATAAAGGAATGTAAGCCTCACTGGAGAAATGTGCAATCTGGGGTGGGATTTGCAAAATGTTTTAAGGTTTGCGCATGTACTTTTTTGAGTTTGTTTGGGTTTGGAACATATTAGAAAAAATAATAAGGCTTGCCATCCTTTGCTTTTCATAAAAATCATTGGGCCCCTCCCCCAATTTTCCACCAATTCTTAGTAGCTCGCATCCACAGTGTTAAGGGTTCTTATGTAACATGGAATCCATGAGTTAGGGAGTTTTGAAGGGGGGAATTTAATCTCTGCCCAATCACAGATATGATGTTTTTTTTTTTTGTCATGCTTCCAACTTCATGATGCCCAAATACCTGTTCTGAAACTTGACTTGGTCCCTGAAGGAGGTACTGAGACTTTACAGCTCTCAATGCCCAGTTCCCTTGTCTTAGCCCAAGAGCAGCTGCAGCCGGCCGTAACCCCAGGGCAGCTCACACTGTGCTAGTTGCTTTCATCCCTGCTGCCTTTCATGGCTTCCTCCATCATTCCAGCCTCTGGCCCTGTGGTTGATGTTTAGGATGGAGGATGGAGGGCTTGCCTGGCTGGGCAATGGCGTAGACATCTCATACAGGTCTCAAGCTGCTCCCCCTAGGCTGCTCTTCCTGGGGGCTCTGTGGCCACACTCCCTGCCTGCTATGCAGACAGGAACACCATCTGAAAGCAAAGACAGATGCTTTCAAAGAGGAATCAGGAGTTAGGAACCAGCCAGTCATGCCTGGGAAGGAGAAAGCGTGAGGGTAGGATGACCTTTGTTTCAGAAAAAAGGGGAATCTGATGGAGCTACCCCCTTCTCCCACCTTTTTTTTTGTCATTTCCAAGACAGTTTCAGTGACCACAGCTGTCCAGCTTCAACATTATCTTCAGCTATGCCTGTGGAAATGTGGCGTCTGTTCAGTTGTGTCCTGGTTTTATTTCTGAAAAACTACGGGCCCTCTACCATTCCCATAGTTCCTGAAGCCTCATTCAGAGGTTTTCTGTAAACTCATTCATCCCTGTATTTCCTTCCGTCATTCTGTACCACAGTGTCACATCCAAACAGTGGCGTGACAAAGTGCCTTGGCCATGAGATAAACAAACGCCAATGAGCTTCATGTCAGATACAAAAGAACGAATGTTGTATGACTGTACTTATTTTATACATACGAAACAGTCAAATTCATAGAAGCAGAAAGTATAATAGAGTTTGCCAGGGGGCAGCAGAGAGGGGATGGGAGTTATTCACTGACCTAGGATTTATACTTGATTTTAAAAAAAATTGAAGGCAGGTATTGGTGCTGGTTGTATCAATAAATGCATCAATGCATTTATTGCTTTAAAACGGTTAAAGGGGTAAATTCTGTTATGTATGTCTTACCACAATAAAAAAAATCTGGGCTGGTTTTCAGATTTAATTAAATAGAAAAGTAAAGCCAAATGAGCATTTGTAAGTAGAGAAATGCACTAATCACATTATGGCTGCCACCAAGTAGGTCAAAGAGCTCATAACAGAAAGCCGTGGTGTTAGAGCCACACTCAAATCAAGGCTATGTTAGATAGAATCTGTCCTATTAGGGAGAGAAATGTGCAACCCCACCCCTCTCTCCTAGAGACCAGACATCTACCACGTCCATTAAATGCAGGCACCACTGGGTCAAAAGAGATGTCGAGGGGAAGGAGAAACTAAGTTCTGCTGTTCCAAGCACTTCCTGGCTACTGGAAGGAAAGCCGGTGCTCCATGTTCCTGGTTCTAGCCTCATTCCCATGCAAGATCTTCCACTGAAATTCAGACTGGCAAGTTTGTTCAGACATGAGATCTTCATGAGGCTTCTGCACCGTGGCCAGGAACTGCTAGTAGGAAGTTCTGGAACCTGTTGTGTGTCTGCTCATCTAATACACACTCAGAGTAGATGTTCCCTGGGCAAGACTCTGCTTTGGTTTCTTAATGGAGTTTGAGTTCCAGGTACCTAGGAACCTGACTCCCGTTAACAAGAGTTCTACTCTCTCATGAGTAACTCTTGTCATTAATGCGATGGGACTCCACAAAAGACATTGGCTCTGAATAACTAGGTGACTCCTCCTTTCTGCGAATGTGGCAGGATCAGAGGAATTATTGGAAAGAGTTTGGTTCTTAAAGCTGCAGAAGATGGAAGTCATATGTTTTCTTTTTTCTCCACTAGAGCTCACGTGTAGCTCGGGTTCTTTTTCTTCTTCCCCAGACTCTGCCCACATAATTTAGGTTACTGATATGAGCCCAAATGTAATGCGATGCTCATTTAGTTTTGGGAGAGAATCAAGAGGGTTTTCTTTGGGCTTGGTAGCACAGGTATGTTGCTTGGAATGAGGGAGATCGGGCCAAAAAAACAGCTATAGAGAAAGCCCAAGGCTAGCCAATGAAAATTAGTTGAGACCCTATCTCAAAATTATACAGTAGTAAGAGGTCTGGGAATAGAGCATGGTGATAGAGAATGTGGCCGTTAGGTTTAATGTCATCATGCTATACATTAGAATGGCCTGAGTAGGGACCCTCAGTTAAGGATCTCTCCTGGTTGCTTTAACTGATGCAAAAAGACTCATGCCAACAGTGGGCAACATCTGGGAGTGTCTCAGATGAAAACGGCAGAGCAGGAGGCTAGTTCGTTTCCCACCTCTTGGCCTTCCCTCTTTCTGTAGGGTGTTTATGCCCTGTTGTTGCTACTGCTGATTCCCATGTTGATATTAGAACTGGTGTTTCCAGGCTTCCAACACTGAGTAAAGACCAAGGGCTCCCTGGGAACCTGCAGGGTTTTAGTGTGGATTGGCACCCAGCCTCAGGGGCTGAGCTACGACTGGTTCTCAGTTTCTCTGGTGCGAGATAGACAGCTGTTGTTACTATTTCAATGTAAGCATATATATATACATACATACATGTATATACATATGTGTGTATATACATACATATATATGTTTATGTATACACACATGCATATACATACACACATAATCAGTTCTGTTCCTCTAGAGAACCCTGACTAAACAGGGCATATGTTCAAGCCCATAATTTCAATCATAGCAGCCCATACAAACAACAAAAAGGAGGTATCTACAAGAAAAATGGGGGGTCACTCTTGATGAGCATCTATCTGAACCAAATCTTGAGACTGGGAGAAGCCTCTACGTGAGCGGAAATGCCCAGAGCAGATGACTGACATCGGGAGATTTTTCTCCCATTAGGCATGTTTTGGACACAGCACTTCTCATCACCATCTTTCCTTCTGGCTAAAAGGAACTAAGACAGGGATTAAAATCAATAGCCCAATCTTGACAGCTCCTTCTTCTGTTCAGAAAAAATGGCAGGTAAGTATGTAAGAAGAGCCCTACTTATCAGGAGGCTTGGGGTCTGGCTAGCCCAGCCATTGCACGCGGCTCTGATCAACCCCACTAGGTTCAAACAGCAGATTCAATCTAGAACAGTGCAGATATATATTGACTCACCTTCAGCATTTTCTGAAAATCTATTTGAGCCACGTTTGAAACATTAGTTACTTAATCAAATCTTGTAAACATGTGACAAGGTCGTAAGTGTAGTAAGGAATGGGATGGTGGCTGGGCTTCTAGGATTCAAAACTAGTTCCCTTCATACGGCCATGCAAATCCCTATGCAGCCTTTGCTCAGGTGACTTTCAGCTCTGCTGTTCTAAAGTTCTGACAAAAAGCAGAGACTAAAACACTCATTTGAATCACTTATTTTTCTGGAATTTTAACAGGCAAGGATGTCTTGTCAATAAAAGTCATGATGTTTATACACGATTATTTAATAAATCCCTCGGTATTATTTGATATTGACTGCCTTGCAAAAGAATGTAAAGCAAAACAAATAACAACAAGAACCAAACCCTCAGAGACTAAAGACTGGCCCCGACAATTAAATACTACTGTTTCAGGATCAAATGAGAAAATGATGTATGGGCACACCATAGAATAGATTGTTATACAAATGCAAGCAATTATCCGGTCTCCTTTAACACCGTGTGTTACCAATTTGGGTCGTTAAATATTCACTAAGCTTTTCTAGATTAGAAAATGCAATGCAAGTGTACGGCACAGGGTGTACACTTGATGCTTTTGCTCGCATTTCTGCTAGGGTGAGTATATACTAGTCTAATGAAACCCTTGCTTGCTGATAATATGAATGCTTTTAAGTCATAAATGAGCAATATCCATGTACCCACTTCCAGCAGAGAGGAGCCAGGGTACATCTTAGATGTACCCCTTTTCCTAGCTCAGAATCTTTACATCACAAAAATCTCTTCCCAAAGAAATATGTGCCATTGGTAACCCCCTGCCTCAACAGCTAAGGTCCCTGCTATGCCTTGGCTACTAGCTTGACATGGGGCAGACTTGTTAGCATGCCTCAAAGAACTGCGGGGAGTGGGGGAGGAATATCTTTACCTAGAATACTTCATTTCCACTGAGCTAATGAGAGCGCTGTCACCTAAATTTTCATTGTTTCAAGAGCAAGTGGAGGCTGACAATTTCCTTTCAAGCTTGAATGATGAAGAGGAAACATCCCACGGCCTCATCTGACTGGCTTGCTGAGAGGTAATGAGGCCTGTGCAGCACCCATCTCTGCTAGACTGAGATGACCTTATGTCTGGTAATGCACCAGGGAGGGGTGAAAAACACACGGCAGGTCCTGCCAAGAATTCCCCCAGGACATGCTGAGTGTGCCAAACAGTTTAGTAAATAGATCTCAAGTTCCCATGCTGAAACATATTCCAACACATTGCAACAGAGAACGTTTCGATCTAAAGGTCACACTTCAGTTTGTAAAGATGCTGCGTGAAGCGGTTTGGTGGCGGTGGCTGGAAGAGGAATGTCATGGAGGTGAGGATCAGGAGAGAAAGAAGTTGTAGCATTTCAAAACGAATTTTGCAACCTTCCCTGGCTAATCTCTATGATTTTCAGTCCAGACAGGGAATTTCATTTTCTGCCCATCTTTATTCCAAGATTTGCTGGAATTTCATGGGATAGGCTAGCAGCCCTCAGGGTCAGAGAGCTGATTGGTGTCCTGCGTGAGCTGGCAGGGTATGACATGATGAGGTGAGGCCGGGATGGAGTGAAAAGATTCCAACTTTCCTAATTTCCCATTTGGGTCACTTTTAGAGTCCTTGGGGGAAGAAATAAAGAATGGATGACTTAGAAATGCAATCCTTGCTTGAAATACTTGTTGGGAGACCTGGTGCAGGGAAGATTGAAAAGACTGCAGAGTCTTGCATCAGAGTTGGTTTTGCACTAGGGGATCCCTCTCTTTTTCTAGACTGTGACTTGAAACATTTCTGGAGAGGGGGCATCCTGTATACAATATGATGGTTCCCCTGCTGGTATCCTTAAAAATGTCCTACTGGGTACTTGGGCAGCTTAAATGTTTGTAGCAATGTCCAGTTTGAGAAGAATGCCAGCCTTTGTATCAGGAGTATATTAACGAAGCTACTAAGTATAGAGTCTTTTGTGCTTTCAAATTGCAGTGTGCTTGCATTTTCTCATTTGCCCTTTTGCCATTGCCACTAAACTTGAAAGTTCCCTTGCAAAAGGTTTACAGAGAGCACTTAGTATAACACCCACCTCTGAATGAAAAATTGGATTAAAGAAAAGCCCATTACTTCTCAATGTTACTAGCACCAAAGCTTCAAGACCACAATGCACTCCAGGTGGTGGTGGAGCAGAAGGGTCAAGCTACACACTAGTGTTTGGAACTTGTCCTGGCAAACAAGTCCTTTGAGACAAGAACTTGAATTAATGTGAGTTGTATAGGAGAACATGAATAAAGTAATCCCACACTAACTCAGAATTGAATATAATAAGGCATTCTTTATTTAGGGGTATTCACAGATCATATCCTCTGCATGAACGAGGAACAGGAACCAAATCCAGCATCCAAGCTAGAAAAAAGGGAGAGAGAGAGAGAGAGAGAGGAGAGAAGGCGTGCAAGCCCTTTTTGGTACCCAAGGCCACACCCAACTTGGTTCAGCCTCTCAAAGGCCATTGGCTGAAGGAGGTCCCCCATCAGGGTTGCTGTATAGAAAGAACCAGGATGCTTGAGTGCATTGTTAAACCCCACAGCACATCAATTCAATGTTGTTAGGTTGGACTTTATTACGTTGATAATATTTGCCTGTTTAGATCCACAAAAATGAGAATTTTATAGGGCTTAAACTAATAGAAAGCAGAATTTGAAAGAGCCACAAGAGTCCGAGGAGAGAAGGAAAAAAATGGCTAGATTTAGGCTGTAGTTAAATCTCCATTCCTGCACCTCTTCTCTTTGCCCTAACCAAACTTATTAACTCTTTATGGGCAAGCATATTAAGACTATAACAGCTGGATGAGATCAAAATCCTACAGGATGGAGTTTGACACAGGGGAGAGGCCTGATGGACAGAACTGGGATAGGAGAAGGCAGAGAGAGAGCATTCTAGAAGACATATTTCATATTTTCTATGATTTCATAATAACTGAGGTTACTGTTTCTATAGTCTCACACCACCTGTGTTAGTTAGAATACATTGATGAATACACATAGTATTTATGAGACAATACCCCAGGTTAGTTCCCAGCACAATTTGTTAATTCTATGAAAATGGCCCTTTGATGGTCACAAACTCTGACTCACACACTTGAAAATAACTTCAAATTAAAAAATTCATTTAGGTGATATGTTTGTTTGTTTGTTTGTAAACAAGATACAAAGAAAACCATTTCATCTTGGCATTCCTCTTTGTGACCTGATTTCTCATGTCAAAACAGCTATCAGAGAAGGTTTATGTGATTTATAGTTTATAACTCATGCCTGGAGAGCAATAGGCTAATACTGGATGATTTAAGGCCCTTCTGATTCTAGGAGCTGTGGGTTCTCTGATACAGTACAGAAATCTGAGAGTTATGTAACCTGGTTCTATACCGATTGTCTATAGAGACAGCAATGGAAATCTGAACTGTAGGTTTAGGAGAATTCTTGTCAAATATGATAGTCTAGACATGTCATTACAATTCAACCCAAAATTCCATGTGAGACCTCAACAAACAAACAAAAAAACAATCATAAAGCAAACAAGAAGAAGGAGGAAGAGGAGAAGAAGATTCCCTAATTGCTAGTTGTTAAAGATGAGTACATAGATCAGAAAGTGACCTGATGTGTTATGAATCTACCTGAAAGATCAAATCATTTAACATTGAAAATTGATTGTGTTAATTTTGGTGTGATACTTCATGTGTCAGCATGCTATGGAGACCAAGTCTTATCCTGGTGTGTAGACCTGGCTATGGGCCTACCATTAGCAATGCTTCCTTAAACCTTCAGATAACATACATTATTATTCTTTTCTTTAAACTAAGGATGGGTGTCATGAGTCCATCAAGATCTCCAAGTTCTAGGCAGTAGCCTTTCTAATTCAACAACATATATCCAAAATTATATGATTTACTTTATCCATGAATGTAATAGTTATATTCCCAACTAGGGCATTAAGCATAGCATCTGGATAGAATAAACAAAATAAAAATATTTGCCATTTGTTTCTACTTTAAGTTCTCAAGAATAAGCCCTGCAGAAGAAACTGTACTTCACTTTTTTAGAACCAAAATCCTGTAAACCTTTAAGTATGCGTTCTGCAATCAGACACTTCACTGACTTTGTTTAGGACCCATTCCTGAGCCTCTATATCAGTACTCTATCCTCAAACCAAATCCTAAATAAAAGACTCTTCAGGCTGGCAATGACGCAGTTGCTAAGGCCTTGGAGAGTCAGACACATAGACTGCATCCACACACACCCACCTTCCTACCAAATGCACCCCCAGGAGACTTTCCAAATGTCCCTTTGCTCTTTACAGAAGTGCTAAAAATAGTCTATGAGTGCTCAGTACAGGTGCTGTTTGTGCAAATGCTCGCTTTGCGCTTAGCCTGCCTGCCTCTGTGATTAGCGCACTGCAGACACACAGCATCCCCCGGACTCTGCTGTGTCAGCTCTTCTCCATAATAGAGCAATGCTGGAGGATAATTCTAGAACTGCTGTTTATAGTCTCTCTCTCTCTCTCTCTCTCTCTCTCTCTCTCTCTCTCTCTCTCT
>LOJH01000146.1:18684-38578 GCA_001685095.1 Ellobius talpinus | reverse complement strand
TCTCTCTCTCTCTCTCTCTCTCTCTCTCTCTCTCTCTCTCTCTCTCCCCTCCCCGAGAGCAAGAGGCTTTCTTCTCTTCTCTGCCCACCATTGGGGCTTCTGGCTCTAAAACAGCCTCTAAACCAGAATGAACTAAAATGCATCTTCTTTCTTCATAGAACTGGGTTAGACAGGAGATGCATGAAAATTACAGGGGATGAACCTGAGATTCTATTCCTAGTTGTTGCTCCTTGGGCACTTCTCAATAATTATATGCATAGCATTGGAAGACAGTGGATGATATCTCTGTGTCAGTCCAGCAGTCTACCTTGTCCTGTGTTTGTAGTTTGCACTTTAGTACACACAACTATTGCCAGATAAACTTGTCTGTTGTAGTGTTTTCTTTGGCCCACACCGTCATACTCTAATTCCAAAGGTCTTCAGGAAGCCCAAGGATATACCTACATAGGCACAGACCCAGGTAATCTGGCTATACTTGGTCCTTGGACCAAACAGAACTTTCCCTAACCAAGTCTCTGAAGTAAACATTAGGAAATGGGCCAGAATGTGGAAGCAATTCCCTCACAAGGGCTGCAATTAGAACCTTGGTTCACTGTCTTCTTGCCCAGAATTCTTTCCATATGAAATCATATGCTTTCCACTCAGTTCAAGTCCGTGAAGCTAGTGATGCAACATGTATGCAGATGCTGTCATCGTCATCAAAACTCAAAGGCACTTTCAGCGGGAAAGGCAGCAGGGAGTGAGTGATGTAGCCACATATCACAGCTGATGGATTTTTGGGGATTCCCTGGGCCAGTTTCTGCACCTCTGTAAGCCTCTTTTTTTCAAAAGTCATATAATAAACCAGCTTTCTTGTCATACCTTATGATGGAAACACAAGTAATATGGCCACCCAAAGTCCCTTTTTTCTGCATTTCTTCATTAGGACTCAACTAAAAATCCAACCTTCACTCTCTGGCAGTTCCTTCCAGAATCAAAAGGTCTAGTACCAGAGACCCCAAATCACATGCAAAGTCAGCCTGATGCAAAGCAATGGCTCAGCAGCCCTGATCTGTGACTTGAGGGGGGGAAACAGAGAAGACACTCTTGTCAAAGTAACACAACACAACACAACACAACCATGGACCACCATGAGTGTTATAAAGTTCTCCCTCAGGCAGCCATGTTTATGAAGGATGAGTAAATCCCTTTAGATTTTTCTTTCATGCCATCCCATGTGAATGACTTTGTGTTTTATGATTCATCTGATTACGGTGCATAAAAAAATTGTTGGCTCCACCTTGAAGAGGCCATCTTGCACAAAGGTCATAGGGTACAATGCTTTGAACTTGAGCCTCTTGGAAATGCCAAGGATCAGACATCATCCAGTTCAGAGTCCTTAAGAGTGATTTCACTATGCTAATTGTGATGCAGTGCCAAGAAACAAGATAAAACACATGATGCTTCACAAACATTCAAAAGTCTATACTTGTCGAAGCAATTTAAATATTTTTGCCATAATTATAAAACTAGAGCTCTAAGGTAACTTCAGCGAATCTGCCTGAGGTGTCATGCACATTTAATGAGGAGTCTGGTCACCTGACTCTTGCATCGTACAGTAAGATAATTGTTTTTCCTCCTAACACCTAATAGGAAAAAGCTCATTAGTGGCTGATAGCCAGTTTGTTTGTACTACACCAGAGGAGAAAACCTAATACTGATAGAACAGTAATTTGTACTTCTGGATATTTGATCTGTAATGATTGCCACAGCACAATGGTTGTGATTGAGGTGAGCATAGTACGATACCATCATGAACTATGGAAACTGAAGATTAAGTGTTTGGTCAGAGGGACAGGACTGAAGGTATTTGCTGGACTAAAGTAAGAGACCAGGGGAAGTCTACTCGGGCAAGAACTAGTCTTCTCAAACTAGATGACTTATTCACTTACTCAACAGTATTTATTGGCCACTTCCTAGAGGTTAGTTATATGCTAGGCATCAAGTTGATGAGCAAGAGGGTCATGGTCCTAGTTCTTCTGGTGCCTTAGATTTTATTTCATCATAGGAGACCAACTTTGGGTTGAACCTTGAAGCATGAGGTTCATGCATAAGAAAACTATGGTGGAGTGTACAAAGAAGACCTGGGACACATATAAAGACGAGTGGTCAGGGTCTCAGTTGGCAGTACTCTTATGGGAAGAAGTCTTCCCTTGCATGGAAATTTGTTGACAGAGATTTCTGTCCCTCCCAGTCCTGCAGCCATTCAGTCCCAAAGAAATATACAGAGGCCTACATTAATTATAAACTGGTTGGCCTATTAGCTTAGGCTTTTTATTAACTAACACATCTTTACCCATAATTCTTGTTTGTACCTTTTATCAGTGAGGCATTCTCATCCTGCATCCTCTGCATCTGGGTGATGACTGCAGACTGACCTTTCCTCTTCCCAGAATTCTCCTATTCTGGTCACCCCACCTATACTCTGCCTGGCTACTGGCCAATCAGCATTTTATTAAACCAATACAAGTGACAAATCTTTACAGAGTACAAGACCATTGTCCCAGAGTAGAAGCTGGCCTGACAGAAATGAAGAATGCTCTGCAGAAGTATCTTTGCAGTCTCTGTCCATTTCAATTCAAGATCAGATTCTTGCCTCCCTTTCTCAACTTCCTTTTCCCCTTAAACTTAGTGTGGTTGAGAACATGGCTTTGCCTTCTTCCTTTCCTAATATGCAGTGAGGATTTCTTAGATACAAAGAATGATGTGTTCTGAGTGATAGCCTTACCCAGGGACCTACACAAGACCTCTCCTGCCTAGGAATTAGAGAGCCAAATACCACTGACCAGAGCCATTACAGGATTGCACTGACCTTTCTTCACCCTTCAAGCCCAGACACTCAAAAACAGCTCTCTGAGAGGCTCTCCAGGGTGGCATTTCACAAGCATGGTTTCATTCTCTTGGCTTCCTATTGAGGTATGGGAAGTTATTAGATCAAAAAGAACTTCAAAAATGAAGCTGCAATAGGAAACCATATCTGATGGCTCCAGGGCTCTCCTGGGATCAGAATGTGCTACATAAATGACATCAGATTGCTTCATGTCCTCATCTCTCTTGTCTTCTTTTCCTTGGCCCGTACAGACTATTCCCAAGGGGTAGCTATGAGTCAATTTCTACCCAAACAAAGGGTTAACGACAAATTGAATTAAAGTGTTTTCAATCTTAGGGATGTTTTAACCCTGAAGTCATGTATCACAGCTTAACTCAAAGGAATGGTTCTTTAGTCATAGATCAGTAACTATCAAGACAAAAGTGAAAGGACTATTTACTGACAGGCCTAGTCCAGATGTCTTAAATCTTGACTTCTACACCAAGGGCCAGGAAAACAACTTACCGCACTTGCCTTCAGAGGAAGGATTCGCAAGGTTAGTGACTTGGTGTGGGACTTGTGTGAGAATCACTTAAGATCCTCAAAATCATTTCGCATACACTGAAATTGTCCCCTGCTAGATAGTATCATGGGTAATTTCTGCCAGAGTCTATCTGGGCAGAAATGGGGCCACTGAAGCCAGCAGTGCTGTGGGTCAGGGGTATAGCTCTTGGCTAGTAAAATGCAAAGAAATCTTTGCTTAGATTCACATATTAAATTTAGGCTGAGGAAGAGGAGTCTGAATTAAACACTAGTAAATGTATGCCTTGTAGAAATATTTTCAAAAGACTGTAAAACTGACAGGTATTGCTTGTGGAGGGCTATCCCTATCCCGTCTTACTTGGGTCTTTTGATACTTGTTAGTTTCCCTGAGCCTAGGTCTGTCCCTTCCAGATGCAGCTTGTCCGACTGGAGGGTAGGAGATGGAACAAAGTATCCCTAACCCCAGCCCTCCCTCTCATAGCCAGGAAAGGGATAAAGATTCCCCCCCTCCAGTTTTTCTGGCCAGTGCTCTCTGGAGTCTGCTGGGCTGGATCCCAAGCCTCTCAGCCATGTGTCTGTCCCTGGGGCCTTTGTTGCTGTCCCCTCTGTGTTCAGGGCCAGCTGTCGCCCATTCCTGGAAGCCTGCCAGCAGCGCCTTCTAAAGAGATGCATCTCAATCAAGTTACTTATTCACCTAATCAAAAAGGAAATAATGTATACAATTTAGAGTCTTTCCCAGGTCCTAGCTCCTTGGAGGCTGGGAAGGAGGAGACCCAAATGAAAGCCACTCAGACCTGGGGCTTAGACACAAAGATGAACCAAAGTGGTATCACCCACGTTGTCCAGGAGCCCCCATCATGATCAAAAGAAGAAAATGGGCAAAGCAAGAGACAGAGTTCACGCTGCAGCTGAGGATAATGTCATTAACAATAAACCAGGGGTGGAGGCAGAAGGGGAGCCATCTGCTCAGCCCAGGGCATTTAGAGGGTGGGTCAAAGGCCTCCAGAACCCTCGTTTCACATAGGAAATGTTAGAAGCATCCAGCTGGCTGGCTTAGCTAGGTGTGTTGTCTCTAAATCTCCATTTTCTTCTTGCTTTGGGGCTCTGACCAGATATCCTCCCTCCCTAGATCTCACCCTCCCTACACATTGCTAGCTCCGAGTTGTCTCTCAAATCTCAGCCGTACTGAAACTTTGGGAGGGATTTCTCTGACCTTCCTATCTATTACAGGTACCCCTGTTATTCTGTCTTATAGCATATGGATTTTTTCCTCCCAAATGTTTTATGCTGTAAATTATACAACCATTTGTAAATTTACTTGTTGAGGAACTCCCACCCACATAGGCTAGAGAGACTGGGTTCTCTCTTGATGTCTTTATGGTATTAGTAACATGCCTGGGACGTACTAGATGGTCAGTAATTACCAGGTGATTTTATAATGGAGTGTCCACATGTGCCCTGTCTTTTAACCATCTAGTTTAATGATTTAACTATCTAGATTTCAGGTCCTGTGGGTGGGGGCGGGGAAGACACTGTGCATTCTATGGTCCTTTACATTTCCACAGATGACAGCAGAGAGAATGATACTCGAAGGTAGTTTTAACCAGACAACCATCAAGCATCAACCATCAGTGCCAGAAGCCATATCAGAATGCAGCACTTGAGAGCTGCCCTTGGGATCTGCTGCATCCCTACTTCTCAACTTTCTGCAACTCTGCTAATGCGGGATGATTCCGTTCATGATTTGGTTATGGAGAAAATTCTGATGGCTGTGATTCTGTCGTGCCCCTTCCTATAGCTTCTCCCTTCTGCTGAAAAAGGCACTAGATAAGGAAATTCCCTGGTTTGGAAGGCCAGTGCTGACCTGCCATCCAAGCAAATGATCTTTCCAATGAGTCTGCCTCTGGAGACAAGTCTTACAGCGGTTTTGCTCTTTTGATCTCGACACCCTCTCCTACCCAGAATCCCTCGTTCACATTCCTCCCTTCATTCAAATTCTTCCCCCACCTCCGAGATGACTGCACGTTTCTCTGCCTCCTCTGCTTACTCCTACCTTCAGCAAGGGACAGCTTCTCCTACTGCCAGACGTCAGCGACACACTTCCAGTTCATCTTTCACTCGCTTCTATCACGTGTCATCCCAGCCCAGCCTCCACAGTCTGATGACCTCTCAAACTCCAAACCACATCGAGTCCACACAACTCAGTCAGTAGCTGCCCCATGGTATGCCACCCACCCATGCCTCCACTCTGCTCTGTGGCCACTCACACTATTTCTCCTTGAGCTTGTGGTAAACCAGAAGGCACTTGTTTCTCACTCATATCTGGACTCTCTTTTATGACTTGTACATGTAATAGGTGCTCTACTGATACTAAGGAATAGTTGGCAGCCCTATTAATTACCCCCTGGATTCCAAGCTTCCAAAAGAAGATGCGACAGTGTAGAAAAGCTTTTGTTCTTTCATCTACAGCGTACACATCCCCATCCAGTCCTTCACAAAATATGTTTATTTTTTCCCTGTCATTGTCAAGAGGGAATGAACTCAGTTTTCCGGACAAATACCACTTATTTCATGGAAGGACAGATCAACATAGTAGAGAGAAGAAAGACTGTAAAATCAAAGATGAGGTCACATTCCAGCTATGTGATCTTGGAAAAACCCTTTAATCCTTCATTACCCTTAAACATTCTGATCTGCAGTATAAGGATGCCAACACAGAACATTCCAAACTGCGTGATGACACCTGAGTGGCAAGTTGATTTATTGCTAATGAGCATGGTCACTACATATGGGGATTCTGGGGACAGGAACATTTGTACATTTGGTCTGTAACCTTAACCAATACTTACCTAGTATTTATGGATGTCACACTGAAAACACATAGACCAGTTTCCCAGGGTCAGGATAAGGTGGCTCCATAATATATTATAACAGGTATGCAGTCATATTCATATGACCCTCTTTGTTTCCCCCCCGAAAAGAAATGCCATCTATGGCCATACTACCCTAAGAACACCTGATCTTTGAAAACAAAATCCCTGTCACTCCCATGGTCAAAGGGCTGAGGGATTTCCTTTGACTTGGTTCTCTGGCCTCTGAGACTTGAAGACCGTATCTGCCTTTCCCTCTGTGCTCTCCGAGTCAGATGTTCAATCAGGACACATTCAAGATGCACCAGGCAACAGGTCCAAGTTGGTCACAGGGAACACTGGGACAAATCATGCAGGCTTCCCGTTCCTACAGATGTGGCATCAACAAAAGACAACCTCATGAAATTTTCTTTCCAGGTTTGCAATAACATCAGATTGTTGAAAAAGTTGAGGGAAAAGACAATATCCCCATTCTTGATGAACAGGAGTCCCTACCACCCCTGCTTTCTTTCTTACATACACACACACACAAACACACACACACACACACAKAKACACACACACACACACACACGAAATTTAGACTGCCCCAATCACAGCTAAGAATCACAGAAGGCATACATAGTCCAGGTGTAGTCTGAGTATTTAAGTTAATGCTGTCATCTTTGGGCTCTATGCCATTTATCCCATTTCACAGGGGCAGAAACAGTCACTGAGAAGAGTGAGTTACCTCTCTAAACCTAGGATGTAAATGCAGACAGTCTGATTCAAGCTTCTGCTGACAAATTAACTTCAGAAAAGACATTAGTATTGGGGAGAGGGGTCTTTAGGTC
The DNA here is from genome assembly GCA_001685095.1 of Ellobius talpinus. Lineage (NCBI taxonomy): Eukaryota > Metazoa > Chordata > Mammalia > Rodentia > Cricetidae > Ellobius > Ellobius talpinus. The sequence goes on along the minus strand of LOJH01000146.1, from coordinate 31,484 downwards.
AAGGCCTAGACAAACCACTGATTGCCTTTGTGACTCGAAGCAGTTGAATCTTAGGGTTTCTTGCCAGGCAGCTCAAGGAAGGCTGTATAAGGAGTCCCTCTCTAGTGTGTGTGTCTACTAGCTCTGACCCCTTGGATTCTCAGTGGTGAGAGAGAAAGAAGGCGACCCAATCCTTCCCAAAGTTCTTCCTAGAAGTGAGCATCATTTCTATCTTCCTAATATACCCCTTCCACAAAGAACACCATCAGTGTAGTTGGCAGCCAGTTTGCTCTCCATTTGCCCCAGTGAAAGCCGCTCCACAGGAAGCCAAAGTGTCATGGAACTTGAAAGAATAAAGCCATCTGCTTGGTGCCAGCAGGTGCCCATTGGAAGAAATATCTCAGGCACCGAATCCAGGCAGAGGGCGTGGAGGATTCATTTCCTTGGTGAGCACTGCTGTGTGGGCCAGTTGCTATCCTAAACCCTAAGTCTGGGAACAAATAACCCACACCTGAATCAGCACGCATTCCACAACTCGTGGTCTGCACGATCTAGGAGGAGAAGGTAGGGGAGGGGTTGGGCTGAGGCCTAGAGGAGCCCAATCTCTCTCTTTGGCTAAGTAGATTGGAAAACGTGAAATTAACACACATTGTTTATTTCACGCTCTCAGCCTTGCCCGCACAATAGCACAAATTAAATTCGGCACTAACCAGACGGGCAATTAGCTCGCAGCGAAGATCGGCTCTTAGCTGATTGCTCAGGCGTTCCATTCGCACTGTTTATGAAGGGAGCAAACTTACTGAAAATATTTTTGTAGCAATAATTTTTCTGATACACATTTTCCCCCAATTTGCTGCATTACCCCACACTTCCTGGTATTTAGATGAGCTGGCCAGGCTTTCAGAAAAGCAGCGCCTAGTTCATCAAAAAGAAATTCATCTTGGGTCAATACCCAGCAATTAGCATCATTTTCATTGAAAATCAATCTGCTGTCATTTAGAAAAAGCAGAGAGGGTTTTCCTCCCCCATTCTGTTTTCTTTGTTGTTGCTGCTGTCATTCCATTTTTTCTATACTGAAGGTACCCTGAAGGAGGATCAGAGATATTAGCGTTCTTAGGGAGATGAAAAATCTCAAAATCTTATCTGTCTCTCATAGTGCTCACGTGTCAAATTTCACTTTCCTATCCATAAAAATAAGATCTAGCGTGTATTATTCATCAAAGAGAAAAGATTATGTTATAAATACAATTCCTCATTCAAAGAGAGAAAGTCTTTCCTTATTTTTTTATTTTAGAAACAACTAAGTTTTCAGAAAGGTGAAGACATTTGCCTATCGCCACACAGCTTGTCAGTGACAGAAGAATTAAAAACAGAGCCCCACACTGACACCCTGGTGATCTGTTGTACTGGCTATCTCCTGGGCCAGACAACCAGCCTCCTGAGACATTCAGCTCGCCAGCTTACTGAAGATAATCTTCTCTGGGCTTGTGGACTCTTTACATCTCATAGAGACTAAGACCCTCATTCATTCAACCTTGTGATTGAGGGCATCTGTGTTGTCTTTAGAGAGTTCTCGATAGACTCAGGAATCCGTGGTTTATTTCATGTGTCCTCCCCTGCTCTGATTCAGCACCTTTCCACATTATCTTGCCTTCTGTAGACCCTGCTGTCCCCCCCAATGTTCTTGGCTTTCTCTAGCCCTGCTAAGCCACCAAATAACCCGATTCACCCTATACAGGCTGCTTGTGTCCTTTCCTTGTTCAAAAACTCAATTTTGGGGATAGTTCACCAGGAGCTCAGGCAGCTACCAGGAGCTGACAACCATGGATATGGATGCACATCAGAGATATGTAAGGAGGGTTTAGGTAAGTTTTTGAGCTAGGATCTCATTATTCTTCTGAGGCTGGTCTTGAACTCCTGAACTCAAGTGCCTTTCCTGCCTCAGCTTTCTCAGTAGCTAAAACTGCAGGTATACAATATAGCATCTTTTCAGAATGTATCAAAGCTGAATGCCTACTGACAGTGCCAAACATCTGTACAGATTTTTTTATAGCTATCAGGTTTTAATTAACCTTGACTTAGGAATCCCTAGGTCCTAGGGTGGGAGTAGAACGTAATTAATGGTTGGGAGACCATCTTGCCTTGGCCCGACGTTTGACTTTAGCACTGGATAATTGTGGATATCTTTACCCTATCTGTGAAACAAGGGTAAACATACAGCTATCTCCTAGGGCAACAAAGAGGACTGAATGGGACACGTAGTTGAGAGTCCTTAGAGACTAGGACATAGTAGTGCCGCCTAGGTGTGCTGCTGCTGCTGCTGCTGCTGCTGCTCCAGGGTGAGACGCTGCCACAGTGCTCAGCATCCCAGGTTCCTCACAGCTGCGTCCCAGTGTTCGCCTCCACATTTGGTCTTGCTACTCCCAACCACAGACCCTCTAGCACATGCTTGCTTTATCTTGTTAGTGTTGGTGTTGTGTATACAAACTCTGGAATGCCTTTTCCCCCCATGTCTTCACTAAAGAAACTAAGGCTGAAGCCAGGATAGAGGTTTACCTCTGCTACCTCAGTATCTCTGATCATCTGGAGTTGGAAGACCTCCAGCAAAGCATGCACAGGTGCACAGGCCCCATCTGCAGGTTCCACCTTCTGGATCTGATTAGCTGCCAGTGCTCTGGGTCTCCTTAAGTCAACGGGAAATGGCGTTGCTTTTTCTGTGCTATTTGCTTGTGAACCCCTTCAAGAGACCTGACCTGTTATCATCCAGCCTGCTGGGTCCCGATAGTCTTTGGGTTGTTCCTACATGAACTCTTAACTGACATACTTCAGCTTTCAATATCTACCTGAGCCCACCTGACCAGTGAGGATTCACAATCTTGCCCAGGTCACCTATGTTTTCTTTTTATTCACAGGCCAGCAGGACACAACTTTCGAGCAAATTTTAAAACTCTCGTTGATGTTTTACTTGTATGACTTGAACCCCAGCCATATAGAGGATGGCTAGAAACTTCTGGAAACTGTTGGTGGTCCTCATCTGCCACACTTTCCTCACTACTATTCAATAGCAGGCAACTTGAGGGTGTGGAATACACTCATGCTAACAGAACCATGTGACCATGTGATGTGGAATTCCCCTCTGCATGCTGTGAACATATTTTATTACCATTGGTTAATAAAGAAGCCGCTTTGTCCAATGTCTTAGCAGAGTAGAGCCAGGTGGGAAATCTGAACAGAGATACATAGAGAGAGTAGGTGGAGTCAAGTAGACTTCAGAAAGCCGCTAAGGGAACAAGACATGGAGAAAATGAGGTAGTGCCACAGCCACGTACGTGGCAATATATAGACTAATAGAAATGGGTTAATTTAAGATGTAAGAGTTAGTTACTAAGAATCCTGAGCTATTTGGCCAAACAGTGTAGTAACCAATATCATTTCTGTGTGGTTATTCAGGTCTGGGCAGCCGGGAAACAAAGCACAGTCTCTGTTTACAATCATGCCTTGTTATATGCCATGTCAGCGTGGACTGACATGGTGCACATACCAATTACATCCCTGAGAACAGCCAAATTGTAATTCCAAATTGTAAACTCTCTTCACTCATCTCTCCACTAGGTAGAATTAACAAACTCAGACATATTCCCTGTGAGTGTCTCATGGCAACCAGCAGTATTCTTCACAAACCAACGCTTAGGAAACAGAGACTGATGGGAGCAGATTCTAAGGGCTGCTGGAGACACTGCATTCTAGTATGTGGTGTGACTTGTTTGTTTAAGACAATAGCCTGCCTATCAGGCTGGCAAAGTGGGTCTAGTTAAGTGGGTTGAATAGGCAGCCCCACGAGTCCTTATCCATGGCTAGTAGGCGTCATTACTGTGGGCAGAATGATGTAGCCAAGTCCCACAGAGCTGAAAGCGCTCATGTTCTGCCACCTAGCAATTCTATTTCTGGGCAAACCTCAGAGAACTGTGATCTCAAGGACACAAAGGCAATGCTTACAGAAGAATTTGCAACGGTCATTTTGAGAAAGACACTAAATGGTCATCTAAAGTCAAAGGAGGTGCTAGGAAGATGGGTCAGTGGTTATCGTGTAAGCCGGATGACCCAGGTTCTAGGATTGGAAAGGACCCATAGGATGCCATGCCTCCCTGCTCTGTTCTAAGATTGGAAAAGACCCAGAGGGCACCACACTGCTAGAGCAGAACAGGGAGGCTTGGCCTGTGGGTCTTCTCCAATCCTAGAAAAGAGCAGGGAGGCGTGGTGGTCTGTGGTTCTGACTCTAACCTGAGTTCCCGAACTGCACTCTCAACAGTTCCTGAAAGGCTTCTTGTGCTGTCTCCGTTATGGAAACACCAAAATGACAAAGCCACTCGGAAGACACAGAGGACAGATAGGGAACAACAGATGGCTGCACTGGCATTTTAATGTGCTGTGCTTTTGTTCTTTAAAAACAGGGAGAAAGAAAGATCTCGAGCTAGGAACCATAAATATTAGCTTTAGTTAACCAATTATTTTTATAATGAAGTTATTATTTGGCCATCTGGAAGAAATCATACTGCAAGGGATGGCAAGGCAACCTGAGCGGACTGGAGGGAGGCAGAGCCAGGCAGCCCTCAGGAAAATCGCCTGCTAGATTTCAGGATGGGAAGAGAGCCATCCTATTGTGAATGAGGGGAGAAGAGCATACAGCTGGAGAAATAGCTTCTCACCAAGCGAAGAGGGCATGCCAGCATCAAGGCCTGTGTGATGCAGTCGCTCAGGCAAGCCCTTTCAAGTGCAGTTTGTTTCCTTCCAGACTCCATTTAGCCGACCCTGGCCTTGCTCTTGCCATCCTCCTGCCTCTGCTTCCCAAATGTTGGGACTGTAGAAATGTGTGCTACCATATCTAGTGATGAGAATGAGGAACAGTATTTTGCAATATATAAAATTATATGAATGTAAAGTTTCAGTATTCATGAATCAAGTTTTATTTGAATACAGTCCTTTTGCTCGTTTGTATACCACTATGTTGTGTTCCTAATCAAGTACAGAATCAATAACCTGTGACAGAGACTAATGGCTCCCATGGACAAAACAGATAGTACCTGGAGTATTATGGGGTAAGTTTGCAGTTATCTGCACTAAGCATCTTATTCTTGTGTATGGAGAAATGGATTAGAGATGGAAAGAGATATCTTCAAAACATGCAGATTCTTCCTGTGCTCATGTCTGGCTTGTTCAGAAAATTCACACCATTCCTCTCCCACATAGCACTCAGAGGCAGAATAATGGCCCCTTACTCCAGGGGAAAGTTAGTAATAAGAGTGAAATTGTGTTCCTGACCCATAGCTCAGAATGGCAAAGGGAAGACAGGCCTGTTTGATTGGTCAATGAGAACCAAGGAGCCATAATACCATCCCCTCCCTCTGGAAGGACCCTGATCAAATGTTATTGGATATTAAAAATGCATTACAGCAAGCATTAATTGAGGTTTTAATATGCTCCCTAATTAAAATTTGGTGGAAGGAAGTTCATCATTATTTAGAAACACAGTATTAAAATCCTCAGAAACTTAATAAAATTATACATCAGAATATCTTTTCTGAAATTAATGATCCAAAATATTATAGTCAAGTAGGAGTCTGGAATTCTGAAGGTCATTTGGAGTCATAAAAATGCAGTTTTCAGTTTTATGGCTTCAGAACAATAATAAGGTTGAGAAGAATCTGGCAGGAAGAAAAAAATCTTTGCTACACACAGCAATTAGTGTAATAAGAAGCCAAAGGCTGGTGACTTAGGCAGAAAGGAGGTCTGGTGGATGTGTGACAAATGATGGGTCAGGTAGGGCAGGAAAGAAACCTGGTGAGTTGGCAGGAGAAGTTAAGGAATAGAGGGAAGGAGGAACAGAAGAATATTATCAGAAAAGAAAGGTGTGATGTGTGTGTGCTCCACAAGGGTGGAATCCATCCAACAGGAGCATGAACCTCAGGAAGCTGTGTGCTTGGTGACTGAAAGAAAGTCAAGGGGAAGAGTCTATTCCAAATAGGTAGAGATCCTGCAAGGGCGGGGACTGAACTTTATAACATAAAATTTGTTTCAAGGTTAACATTTTAAAACCCTATCAACATTGATGGACAGATTCAACTATAATGTCATGATCATGATCAACAGTTTTTTGGTCTTTAGGAACTTAAGAGAGTACTATGGACAACAGACTCCTTTCAATACCCACTCCACTAAGGATTCATCTTGTCTCCCAAACAACCCGGCTCTGTGCCTTCTCCTTCAGCAACCTCCCTGTTGCTTCTGAAATTCTTTGGCCTGTACCATGGTATACCAGTAGCTCCCTACATCTGAGTCAGCCCCCCTTTCAAACCAAGTCATGGCTGAAGAAGGAAGTCTTCATATTGCATTTGGATATAAACACTGTGTAATGATTATGGGTATGTGTGGGTTGTGCCTTTCAAATCATCTCTTTCGAGTAAATGAAAATCTCTATAATAAAAATTATAATAGCAATGAAAGAAATGGAAGACAAAATAATGAAAAAAAATCCATATTCATGAATTATAAAATATTGTTAATGCATCCACACTGCTACTTAGTTTGAATATTTGATGAAATCCCTATAAATATTCTAATGCATATTCACTGAATTGAAGAAAAAGAAACTTAAAATTTATATCGATGCACAAAAGACCCCAATAATAAAAGTAACTTTTGAAGGAAAAGAACAAAGCTGAAGGCAACACAATATGTGATTTCAATACATACAACAAAGTCATAGTGAAAAACTAGCAAGATACTCATATAAAAACAGACATGGGGACCTAAAACACTAAACAGAAATCTCAGAAAGAAACTGTTTTAATTACTGTTCAATTGCTGTGAAGAGACACCATGAACAAGGCAACTTATTAAGTAAAGTATTTAATTTGGGGCTTCACAGTGGGAAACCTGGCAGCAGGCAGGCAGGCAGGCATGGCACTAAAGCAGTAGCTAAGATCTTACCTCTGATCCACAAGCATGTGACACAGAGAAAGTGAGCCAAGTGGGAATGGCATGGGCTTTTGCAACCTCACAGACCACTTCTAGTGACTTACTGCCTTCAACAGTGCCACGCCTTCTAACCCTTCTCAAACAGTTCCACCAAAGGGGAACCAATCATTCAAATACATGAGCCTATGGGGGGTCCTTCTCACTCAAACCATCACAGAAACCATTTATCTATAGTCAACTGATTTTCAACAAAGATGGCCAAAACAAACGTTAGGAAAGGAGAACCTCTTCTACAAACTGGAGTGGATTTCCATGTACAGAAGACTGAACTTGACTCCCATATTTTACCTTGCATAGTATTCAGCTCTAACTCAGAGACCTAACCGTAGGACCTACAACTGTGAAGTTATAGGAGAAAATGCAACTGAAATATGCCAAGGTGTTGGTATAGACAACAATTTTTTGTACATGATTTCAAAAGTACAAGGAATAGAATGAAGAATAAACAATGAGTCTACATCAGATTAAAAAGTTTTCATCAGAGCAAAGGAAATAACCAAAAGAATGAAGAGATAACCTACACCACAAGGAAGAAAGCCTTCCAATTCTTCACCCGACAAAAACTGAATGCCTGTAATACATATGGGTTCTAAATCTGACAAGGAAAGCCCTGGAGCAGGAAGCAAAATATGGGCAAGTGATCTCGGTAGATACTTCTAGTAGAAATGGACTTCAGATAAGTGAAAATTTGCACCATCATTAGCAATAAGGGAAACTCAAACCAAAGCTATAAAGGGATGTGCTCTTACTCTCAGCATCCTGTGAATGCCACCCATAAAAGTGGAAGAGGTATCATAGATGCTTAACTCCACTGAGCCTCACACAGCTACAGAGTACACACCACAGTTCTTAACTCCCTGGTCCTAGAGAAATACTGCAAGGAGATGGTATGCACAAAACACTGCATCCTCTTAGAAAGGGCTCGGTCCTGAATAAGCAGGGAACAGTAATGAGGAGCTAGGCAAAGCTTTTTTTCACCTCCTAGGTTTCTCTTATAAAACATTCCTTGACCAAATCTTGGCCTTTCTTCAAAGACACACTGTTAATGGGAATATCAAAGAGACTCTTCTTGTTGCCAAAAATGTACAAGGTGAGGCCACACATCCAATTATTTGCCAAGCAGGTAAAAATAAAGAAAAACTAAGTAGTCCTCTTCCTGTGCATCTTCATTCCAGCCAGAGGCAGCAGCTCTGTCTGGCAGAGATAAGTTAGAAGATGACAAGTCAAGATGAAGCACTCACAGTGGCTCTGGTAGACCAGAAGGAAAGAGGGACCTAGTGCACTACCTGCACTTTAAGGCCATAAGGCCAGTTCTCTCTCTCTCTCTCTCTCTCTCTCTCTCTCTCTCTCTCTCCACCCTTCCATGCAATGCACACGTTGCATGAGGAACCTTGCTCCCTAACTCCCCCTTTTATGTAAATCAGAAGCTTGCTCATGTTCTATTACTGGCACCTGCTAAACAGGAGGGGTTCTTATTTTGTGTGGTGATGTGGCCTTATCTGCAACTACAATAATGCTCACATATAGCCTTGCTAATTTCTGTACTAAGAATTAAGCAATCTTAGGGTAAATAGGTAAATAACATCTATTCAGGACCATAACTGAATGCTGTCTCTTTTTGAACAAATTCCTGATGTGTCAAGGTATCTAATTTATGCAAGAAAAGTACCTTTGCCTAGAAAGAAGGCTCAGGCTGGACTTCATTAGGAATTCTGATATTCACTTCCTAAAGTACCATTGTGTCAATGTATATTTTTTGGCTGATGGGTAGGGAAAGAGGAGTGAGTGATGGCTTTGCTGCTGATTGATCAAATATCTCAGCTCTGGGTCATATCTTTCAAAACAGAAAACTCCTCACAGTGCTTTCTTTCTTGAGAATGAGAAAGGTGTCAAATTGAAAAGTAAGGACTGAAATGGGTCTTTGGGGGCATAAGATCACTTATTCCTCCCACTGAATTAGGTCAGAGAAACCTCCTACCCCTTCTCAGCCAGACAACCTCACTGATTTCAGGAGAGATTCAACTGGGTATTTTTATTTAACTTTCAGTTTTCATAATTAAATTGGTGTCAATATGTACTCAGACATTAATTACACTCTAATGTAACTTAACCTCTGTTGAAATCCAGTAGATAGATGGTCTTTGATATGGTCTACTAATTTAAACAAGGGGGGAAAATAAGCTCCAAGACACAGGAGCTGGAAAACGGAAGGTGGGGTAAATGGGCCTCAGGAAAAACAAATTCCACTTTGAAATGATCAAATCAGGACAGAGTAAACAGGTCTTAGCATCAGCTAGATTACCTTGACATTGTCCTTTGATAAAGGAAGCCCAGGTTCCTGAATTTTTGCATGCTGCCTTGTTATGTTTGTAACAAGAAAAAAATGGAACAAAGAACCATTTTACAGAAATGGACATTGCCTTCTCCTCCCTTCAATGCCCTGGATGACTGGCTTTCCTGATGCAGCTCTAGAGAGTACTGGGATGTCTCTGTGTCAGAGAGGGGAACATGCTTTTCTTGGCCTTAACCAGCATGATGGCAGGAAGGGATGTTGTGCTCAGCTGGAAATGAATCTTCAGAAGATATTATCTGGTAATTGCAGGGTTTTTTTTTCATTATCTTCCAGTTTGGATTAAGCAAAGTTGTCTCTGAAGGATTTTGCCATGTACTTTTTAAATGGAGACATACACATGGGGGTTTAAAATTCTTCTTTGTCATCGAGATGAACTTACTTTGACCTTTTGAGTGAATGGCTTGCCACATTTGATCTGTCTCCTAATTGGAGTTGTGAAGTTTCTTCTTCAGAGTGATGCCCATATGCATCTAGGTCACTTTACCAATCCCAAGGGTTAGGTGCCTGCTATGTCTAAAGATGCTTTATCTGGACCTTGAATAGAATCAGAATAGATTCATTTGCTCAACAGAGAACAATGTTTCTGGTTATTTGGTGACTGACAATACACTTGTTTGGCAAAGTTTAGACCATGTATTTCTATGTACATTTCCTTATGATAGTCTCTACATAATCCTGTATGTCAAGCCTCTGTTTTTACATTAATTTTAAAGAAAAAGTGATTGATGCCCAGGAAAGTCCCTTGTCTTGTCCTAGATCCACAGTTACCAGGTAGTAGAGTAGATGCTAGGAATGGGCCTTTCTGGATCCCTGCTCCCTCCACCTCTATAGGGCCCTTCTCATCTGGAGTATCTAGGCCTGATGCACAGTCTTCTCACAGCAACTAAAAAAACACTTTTAGAGGATGTGATACTCAAAACATCATCCTGGATAAGAATCCTGCCTCAAAATTGCTAATCAAATCTGGCCTGATAGGATGTCAGCTCTTCCTTTCATTCTAATTGCAAAACTAAGCTGTAATTAATACATAAAAGATGATGATTACACTGAATTAGACAACACATCGAAAGGAATCACAGTTTTAGACTGTGTTCCAATGCTTGTTGTACCTTTAAGAAGTACAGTCATCTAGTAAGGCATTATTGTGTTAATGGACTATCTAAATGCCACTCATGATCCTTGTGCTGATTGTTTATACTCAATATCTGTGTCTCACTCTCAGATGAAGGAGATTCCTATTCATCTTCCCATATTCCTTCTTCTTCCACCATTGTGTCTTTATTACTTTTTTTCCACAGGGGAGCATGAGACTTTAAATCAAAATAAGAGACAGAATAATAGAAGGCCTCACATCTGGTTTCCTAACTCAGCAACAAAATCTCTTACAAGACTTCCAAAAGAAGCTATCAAAGAGGTATAAAGTAAACAATAAACATGAAAAAAAACAGTCGGATATTTGAAATGGGGAAAAATATCTTGGTCAGCAGAGACTGGCATTTTCATGACAGCTGTCCTGGGAAAATACTCCAGGAAATAAGTTATGCTATCGTTCTCCCTAAATAGAGAAGTGGATATCATGATGCTTCAAAAACAATGCCCTTGTTCCATCTGTCAGCCAAGGCTGAGGAGTGTGCTTTATCAATTGGCCTGGGGAACTGGTGTGGTCTGCCTAGAAGTGCAATACAAGGGCTTCTATCATTGACAGATTTCATTGAAAATCCCAGAGAGATTGATTGCCTGATCCAGCATGCAGTTTGGGTATCCTGGAAGGTTGAGAGTATTAGGATACTGGCCTACTCGTTGAGAAAGAACTAACTCACTCTTGGGTAGCTGATTTTATAATTAGGTTAATTTCAAATGAAACTGATGAGTTTATATCCAATTAGATCTCAATGTACCTTCCAACCTGGTTGATGTTCCTGTTTAGCAACAAAATTAATGTACCCATGGAAGGCAAAAACTATTTTTCCTATATTTAGAAGTAGTATAGGGCTGAACTCTGATGCCCCCTTTAGAGGCAGGATTATTTACCTTCACTTCCCCCAGAGCCCTGTGCAAAGCTCAGAAACTCATGAGTAGTTAACAGGTGTTTACTGAATTACAGGTCTGATGTGCACTGAAGCCTGTTTTACCCAAATAGAAAGGAAGCCTCCAAAATTTAGTTCCAAACCTACTTTGACAAAGACGTTAGGAAGCAAAGACTAAAAATCCTCTGTGTATCTCTTCCCCACCAGAGCGCCACTGAGTGTTTCCCATTGTCTTATTTGTGTTCAATCACCACTTCTGTTCACTATGGTTGTTACTTCCATTCCACAGACAGTTAACTTAGACGTTAACTCAACAGCTTGTGGTCGAATAGTTGGAAAAACGGCATCTAACAAAGTGTTTCCTGGATAAAAGACAGCAAAGCGGAAAACTGTATATCTAGTGTTTTGCCCACTTCTGTGGTCCTTCAGATAGTTTCCAACACGATTAATGGTGCAGAAATCAGTTAGCAAGGCGAAAAGGCAGGCTGTGGATAGATAAGGCTGCAAAAATGGGCAGAACATGACGTGCCTCGCTGGAAGGACTGATGGAGAGGATTGGGATTCCTTCCGAGAAATATGCTGATTCTTATCTAGTGCAGGCTGTGCATTGACCTTTTCTAAGGAGTCATCTAGGAAAATGTAACCGACTCTTAGTTCTCCCTTTCAGACACGGGAAGCTACAGAGGAGTGCAGAGGAGGGGTAGCTCAGAGCTAATAATCTTGGGTCACTGTCTGGCCACCCTGAATGATGCTCACTGTGGTTACAGTCACCACCATGACTGCAAGTGGAGAGGAGAGGGACATGGGGGGGGCTGAGAGCAGCTGTGTTCCCACAGATGGTCCTCTATTGCTGCAAAGTATACTTCAAAAATATGTGCTGATTACATTTAAAGGGGATACACAGTGAATGGATAATGCAAAACAAGTTTTAAAAAAATCCATTATTCGAATGTACACACATCATATGTATATGTAGCACAGCCTTCCATTGGCCCAGAGAAGCATTGAAGGAGGGAGAGCACCGTGTCACAGGTGTTTTCTGGCCTGGGGACACAACTCCACCTTTACTTGACACGTTGCTCTGGGAGAGTGAATCAGTCATTTCCCTTCGGGTCTCACAACATACTACCTGCCCTCTGGAGGCAGGCAGCATGTGTTTGACAAACAAATAAAGGGATGAAGCGATAAATACAATGCTTCGTTAAGAAGTCACCTTAACTAAAGAATTTTTCCTGCTTTCAAAATGTTCAAAGCAAATATGTATGTATGAAATATTATCATCCTTAAAATGAATTGGGTTTCCTAAACTCCATTGTATACATGCTGAAAAATATTTGGTTAAAAAATGGGGGCTTGAGAAAGAGAGAGAGAGAGAGAGAGAGAGAGAGAGAGAGAGAGAGAGAGAG
>LOJH01000145.1:52828-73166 GCA_001685095.1 Ellobius talpinus | reverse complement strand
GAGAGAGAGAGAGAGAGAGAGAGAGAGAGAGAGAGAGAGAGAGAGAGAGCCAAGAGGGCAAAGAGGCCAAGAGAGAAGAACCAAGAGTACCATGGCTAAAATGCCTGAGGTTATATAGGAAAGAGAAGCTGGGGGAAGGGAAGCTACACAGCCCCTGGGAGGAGGCTGAGTGAGAAGTCCTGGGAGGAGGCTGGGTGAGAAATCCTGGGAGGAGCCACGGGCACTAAGTGAGACTTGTCTCCAGTTTCTTTGAAACCTGACACACGTATTTCCAAGAATATATTTCTTTTGAAAAGTGTGCCAGTAAGCCCACAATACTTGTGACAGTTTATCAAATACTAGTCAATTTCTTCAGAAATTTGTTCTTAGAAGCATAAGGTCAGTAGGAAGACAAGCTTAGGTAATTTTCTGTTTGACTGTGACAGGCAAGGAGTCTTGTGGCAGTTCACAGGTAGAATAAATCTATGAAGAATATGTACGATGAAGCCACCAGGTATAAACAAAGGGTTGGATGGAAGATATTCTTTCTTTAGATAAAATGGATAATTTGAAAATGTAAGAAACATTTTAAGATCTGTTATGAATGTTATGACATTAGACTATCTTTTATTTGATTCACTTTATTGGGCTCAGAATCCCAAGTCTATTAATAACAAAACCCAGATTTGCCCTTGAGTGTTTCAAGGTTACATGAAAACTGGTTTTCTTGTTAGGGTGCTATAAATTCAACTGTGTCACCTGTGTTTGCCCTTGTAGGAAATGGGATCTTATTATTTTTCAGTTTGCAGCTAGAGGTGAAGTTAAAATATCCTGGTTTGGAGAGTTTCATACTTTGGGGTCACTGGCCAAATTTCTAGTAAAAGGCCAAATTATTAATAAGTCATTTGAGTTGTGTGTGTGTGTGTATGAACATTGTTCTTGTGTGCATGGTTGTGAATGCCACATGACAACCTCAAGTATCATTCCTTAGGAACTGTCCATCTATTTTTTTTCTGGAGGCAGGTTCTCTTTTTAGGGTGTATCTCATCAAATGGGCTATGCTGCCTGGCCAGGAAGCCCCAGGAATTTGCTTGTCTTCGCTTCTCCAATGCTGGGATTATAAGTATTTGCTACCACACTGGGTTTTAAACAAAACGTACTAAACAAAACAAACATTCCAGTATTTTTATTAATTCTTTGAGAATTTCATTTAATGTATTTTGAACATATGCTTTCTCCCTACCATATCCCCCCTTTCCACTCTCCCATTCCCTCTTTCCTATCCACCTTTGAGATTTCTATCATCTTTTTTGTTTAATCATCTAGTCCAGTGTGTGTTGTCCACCTTGTCTTGGGAGTGGGTTGTGCCTTAACTTCCAGGCTTTTTTCCCCATATGTGTTGTGGGGGATTGAATCCAGAGCCTCAGGCTTGTGCAGCAAACATTTAGTGACTGGATGTTGTTTTGGCCCCTCATTTTCTCCTTGTTTGGTTTTTAAAAGAACATGTTTTGATGTAACAAATGTGACAAATTAGATGGATAGAACCCATCAGCATAACACACAGAACACACACACACATGCACATGCACACACACCTTGATAGTCCTCCCAAATTCCTGAAATTCATTTGCCTTCTCACAAGAAGATAGGTGGTGATGCCACATTTGGTGTTGGAGTGAAAGTAGGAATGCATGAGACCTGTATTTTCTTTTCCTCTGCCACTCATGGTCCATATGACCTTAGCTAAGTCAATCTGATACCTTTATAGAATTTACCTAGTAGGAATAATTAATTCTTATTCATCTTACTGGATTATGGAAGCACTAGAATTACATGAGTTTAAGGTAGCAATAGTACAAAATATTTACATACATATTCAAACATTAAAACTAAAGGTGAACAGTGAAGGAATATGGACAAATTCTTATTTCCTGTAATGCTTCTGTTAGCGTAGGGGCTCCTGACATTTTCTTAAAATACGAGAGTCAGGTAGCAAGCACAATTAAAATACTCCTCAGGTGAAACTAAAAATTTCCCTCCTTTGTATTAATGCTTTGTGTTGAGACTAGGGTATCTTCTGCTTACAAAGTGGGCACAAAATGGCAGTGCCATTGGCAATGTCTAAATTACAGTCTGGGTTCAGCTCAGACTAGACTCTGACTGGGTAAATAGAAGGACTCATGGCAGAGAAACAAAAGCCGAAAGTCAGCATTCCTCAGAAACCAGTGAAATGGGTTTCTGTTTGTCTGAAAGAACCACTCCTTCCCTTTTTTGCCCTTACAGTTGACTGCTTCTAGCAATGAGTCTTCCATGCTAGCCCCCCAGCCCTGCTCTTCTGGTCCAAAAACATCCCCAACCACTACTCCAACTTCTAGGCTTTTCTGGTTTACAGGCTCCCTCTTGCTACAACACCCATCTCTTTAGCACTGGGAATGCTTTCTCTGCCCTTTGCTATTCTCTCTGACAGCTATGGCAGCTTTGAATTTCCCCAAATAAACCTTTCTTTTTCACCCATTGAGTGGTCCAGTTTGGTGGTTTCACTGTGCTTTCACTTATAGCATATATTGCATATATAATGTCCTATACATGAATATAAAAGATATCTATTTATTCCCATACTTTTACATATAAATATAATGTCATATACGCTAGTGATAAATCATATATAACCAATCAGTGGAAAAAGCAGCAGGTCATCTTAAAGTACTATAAATGTCAAATTTCAGTAAGGAGTGTTATGCAGTAGATAGATGTCATTGTATCAATTCAAACTTTTGAAGACCTATGATGTGGGATTTCCCTCTGTATGCTGTCATTACCACTAATGAATAAACAACTGCTTTGAGCCCATAGCAGAACAGGGCGGGGCAGAGCAGAACTAGGTGGGGAGGACTGGACTGAATGCTGGAAAAAAAGAAAGGTGGAGTCAGAGAGAAGCCATATAGCCCACTAGAGACAGATGCTGGGAACTTTACCCGGTAAGCCACAGCCATGTGGTGATACACNNNTAATTAATACAGTTTCTGTGTGATTATTTTGGGGCTAAGCAGCCGGGAACAAACTAGCAGCCCTATTTCAACAGACCTATTGGCCAAATTTTGTAGTCTCATCTAAAAATGTTTTTTTTGTTAGAAATAAATGACAAATGTCAATTGTCATATTCTGAGGTATAGGGCCTATACAGAGCTGTTTTTTTAAATAGTCTGTCATGATCACCACTCCTGTGTCCAAACATCCTTTTTTGGCAATGCATTTAGACACTCTGGTCTTCTAGCTCTCTGTTATCAGGTATTTTTTTTTTCAATTTACTTTTTCTTTATTGCTGGGAAGACACCAAAAATACAGAGTAAGCCTTTTAAGAAGTCATAACCTGTCTTGAAAAACAAAACAAAACAAAAAAGAAGTCATAACCTGGAGGCATTAAAATTCACTGAAGTCACTCTTCTTTGTTTATTAGTCATTTGTGTCACAGATCCTATTTGTATAAAAATGAAAATGAAGAGACTTTTGCCTAAGATTAGTGCCTTTTTGATTTTTGCACACACTGACATTTTCAAAATAATGTGGTCCGTATTGTTCCCTGCCAAGGAGCCAATTTTCTGATCTCAGTTGGCCAGCCTGACTTGGGCACACAGTTGACTAGTCTGACTTGGAGATGCAGTTGACCAGCCTAACTTGGGGATGCAGTTGGCCAGCCTGACTTGGGGACACAATTAGCAAGCCTGACTTGTGGACACAGTTGACCAGCCTGACTTGGGGACACAGTTGTCCAGCCTGACGTGTGGATGCAGTTTGGCACATGAATAAGATGTGACACAACATTCATCTGCCATTTTATTTTTTAAAAATGAAATATTCAAAGTACTTTTCTTTCAAATATTGACACGTAACATTTAACTTCAAATATTTACAGCATGTTGTTGTGATGCTCTTGTAGAAAAATGCATGCTTCTGGCCTGAAAGCCAGAGCAAAATGCAAAAGACCATTGAACTGCAGCCAGAGAACATGAACCTGTACAGTATCCAGTCACTTTTCAGCACAGGAGAGCAGGAATACAAAATTGGAACCTATTGTTTCCTAGCAACATGGCTCAGGCCATTATAACACAATTTTCAGTATGATTAGAACTTCTAACTGTTGTTACATAGAAACTGAAAATCTTGGCATACACTGTAAACATCTTTACTTTTCATGAGAAAGTAAGCAGCTAAAAAGAGTACTTTTCTAACATAAAGGCTGTACTTCTCCTTTTCACCTTTCTTTTTACTGATGCTTTTGCCAGAAGAACAGTAAAAATTTAGACACGGTCATGATTCGTACACGTAAACTATTTTTCAAGGACACAATCTGCTATACTAACATTTCTTTAAGAGGTTAAACTCCACCACTAAATCTAAGGAAAGATTTTTAACTGCCAAACAAATTTCCTTTGACAAATAATGTAAGATGACAATTGCCAAGACAAAAATCCACAGCAAGTTTAACTCTAAGTATGTTCAATGACTGTTTAGGAAGCAATTTCTTCTTACACACAGTACTATATTTGGTCCTTAACAGCTTTCACATGAAGGACACACTGAAATAAGTCACGATTTTTGTGGTTGAATTGTTTCTGTTTTTTTTTGTTTTGTTTCGTTTTGTTTTTTGTTTTGCTTTGTTTTTTGTTTGTTTTTTGTTTGTTCTTTTGCTCTTTTTTTGGTTTTTGTTTTCTTTGCAGTATGAAGACCTTACAGAAGACTGCAGAACAGCAGTCTGAGATCTGAAATATTTGCCAGGTCAGCTATGTATATGTGAGTTCCTCCAAGGAAACAAGAATGTGGCATCCAATCTGTAGGCATATGTTTCCCTACAAGCTAGAAGACATTCCATTCCCTTCAAGTTTTCTTTAAATACTTTATTATTGTACTTTTGCTTTCATTGCTCTTAACACAAACAAATGTGCAGAAATGTGAGAACTTTGCCTGAACTCTCAGGTAAAGTTACTGTGGGAGCAGGTCTAGTGGGAAAGAAAGAAAGAAAATACAGAAATAAGTGATGGGATGCCTGAAACTGTGTCAACAGTAATGAAAACTAAAAATCTAATTAAAGTTATAATGGAATTATATATATTATAACCTTGCTATGCATGTAGCATATGAATTCCAAATTGTACATCATCAAGTTTTCATATATTTGGCAATGTTGTATATATTGTATTTTATATATGTAGTCTATATATTATACATCTCCTAGATGAATTGACAATAAATGACATACTTATTTTATACATTCTTTTGTTGGGTTAAAAATAAAACATATACTTATTTCTATGGCAAGAGTTTTGCTGAAAGAATGAATTGAGCTTTGCTTTTCTTTCCTTCCAGAATCATGCTTCCAATCAATAATGACTAGAATGGCAACTAAAAAATAGATGATTTAAAAATCTCTTAAATTTAGAACTTTTCAGCTCATTTGGATCTCTAGACTGTATGCAACAGTAAAACAAATTAAAACTTAAAAGCACAAATGAAACAGCCCTAAGGAAAAGAAGCAGTCACAGTATTTCCTGCATCTCTACCAGAATGTTCCTCACAGGAACATCCAAATACTATTTTCTCACTTTAACCTACTTGAGTGGTATATGTAGCTGTGTTGTATAAGTCTTTTGTGTGTGAGAAATTGCCCAGGTTTTCTCTTCAAAACTGCACTGTTATCAGGAAACACAAATGAGTTGTTCTTTCATTTAAATTTCAAAACTAAAACTCAGTGAAAGCATCCTTTCTATCCTGCTAACAGGAAGCACTATACTTAATATCTCCATATTCTTATCAAGAAATGCCAAAATGTTTCTCTTAGATTTGCGACTTATAGTGTTAACCTTTTGGTTTTTCTTTTCCTCCTCAAAACTTTAGGAGTTGTAAAGAGAACAATAATAGTTAAAGGCAGTAGTAAAACCACAGCTGTATGTGATAAAAAGTGCATTTCCTGAATATAATACAAATATAACTTTAGGTAACCAAAGGCACAAACTAACTAAATACGTATTACAAACTAGAACCACACAGTTCAAGGTATTACTAGGAAGGGATAGCTCCAAATATTTGTTTCTAATGCTTACTTAAAGCAGTTTCAAAATGATCCATCATTAGTGAGTTGCAAAAGAGTGCAATCACTTAAAATAGAAGCAAAATAGACTCCAATATTGACACATTGGGTTAGTGATAAAAAATACACCACATTTAAGAATGCACTTTTATATACAGTTAACAAACTATTTTCCCATTGACTTAAAAGAATGTCAGAGGTTCCAGAAACTTAAGGTCTATTTTTAGGTTGGTGTGGAGGTATTCAAATTTTCAACAAGTTTGTGGAACTATTCAGAAATTCATTGTGAATAAATATTGTATTGATGACACAAGCCTTATTCAGGAAAAAAACCCTACACTGGAATTTTAGTCTGGGTTAACAATATCTTGAGCTGATGTGTTTCCAATTACAAAGATAAATGATGAGTTCATCATGAATTCTCTCTTTCTTCCTTCCCCCATCCTCAGTGCTCGTATAAGTATGTAATGATCTGAACCTGAAGGTTTTAACCATGAAATATTTTAATACACCTGCCCCTACTATTTGCTGGGGTCCTTTTCCTGTCCCTTATTCTTCTTTGTATAATGAGAGTCATATTCTTTAAAAAAATCTTAACATGAGCCAAGATTTTGACTTTGCATATTCCCAATGAAACTGTCATCATAAAGCCCATATTGCATTTAGGTAGTAACTGGAAAGAATCTAAATGAATAGTCCATCATAAATTCTCCTCCAGACATAGCAAATGTTCACCTGGTGATGCGAGGGTACATGCTGTCTCATGGGAATTTTCTACTGGGTACATTGTGCTGTCATGAATTTTCATTTGTGGCAACTTGCAATTACATAGCATTTTATAAACTGCCTCTTTGTCAATGGGCACGAATCTCTAAGCCCACCAAGTGGCTTTTTAGCTGCAGACATTGAGAAACTGCAGCAGACATTGACATCAATTCTGACCTTTCTCTAAATTTTGAGCGATTATGGAACAAGCAACCCCTCTTGAAAATAGTCATTTTCCTAGGTGGAATTGATGATTAAATAAAAATAAATGGATTAAAGACAGAGAACTAAAATAGCCACATAAATTATGTTGGTAAAAAATCAAAAAAAAAACTAGTCTTCCCTTCTGTAATTACTTGAAATGCTTTAAGTTGGGAAGGATTCACTTAATTCAATTTTCTACATATGTCTGGGAGAGACTCTAGACAAAATTGTTTATTTGAAAGATGAATCTAAGTGGGAAGAAATGATGAGGCAGCAACTCTTATTATGTTGGCTTTTGTCTCTTTTTCACTTTAATACAAGGTCTATTGTTTCTAAGATTTTGGCTCTTGGGAATTTCTGCAGTAGTTAAATATGTTTATCAGCAACACAGGCCCATACACCTGTTAAAACCTCTTCTATTGTACCAGATACTTTTTAGTATATTACCTTTCATGTGCACAAACCATTGGATTAATGTATAAATACTGGATTACTAATGTGAAACTATGACCAAAGCACACCCTATATATAAACGAGAAATTCCTATCCAGGTTAATAAAAGCTGTGTTTACATGACGCCAATACAGCTGGGCAAATGGATCAAAAATTGAGTCAAAACAGATTATATGAGAGAGGTCACATAGACCAGCTGCTTTGGTATCATGTATACACAAGCAAAACAGTGGCTCTTCAGCCTGCTTACTGCACCCACAGCAAGGCACAGTAGACTGAAGCCAGCCACCACACGCCAAAACACAGCACAACAACATGGCATTTACTTTTTAACAAGCAAGGAGGAAAAACCAGGGAAGGAGGGAAAACAGTTTCCGACTTCAGGAGATGGTGCTTGAAGACATTTTAGATTTCCTTTTAAGTTTCCTCTAACAGATCTGGACAATGTGAAGGGGCTGGCAGTCTTTTGAGATTAAAGGTTCAGCTACTGTTGCAACACACTTTCAAGTAGCCTGGAAGTCCTGCCAACAGTTAGATGTGAAACTTGGTGTCACAATAGAAATCGAGAGCCTTGGGTTCTTTTCATGTAGTTGAACATATGCATGGCTCAACAAATTGAAAGTGGTGCTTTCTGAAAACATTTGTGTTAGCTGTTTGAGTTCAGCTTGTGTTCTTTTGAATACTGCCACACAAGAACTAAAAATCTCTGTCATTTCTTAAAGAGTTTAACCAAACAATATTAAAATACCATCTTCTGTCACATTGAAAGGCAGTTGGATATGTTTTTCCTCCATATTTACATATACAGAGTTCTGATCTAGAAAACCAATACAATAAACCATTTTTTTGTTTTAAAAACAGGCAGTCTTTGGTGACGCAAAGGCAGAGATTTCTTTTGTTACCTCCTGCCTATTTCGCTCTGTCTCATAAAGTGAATATTGTTGGCACTGTCTGAAAGTTCTAAATACTGCTCAACAGACAAGACAAAATACCCATCATACCCTTGCACCCTCCCAGTGCTCAAAAGCTGCTGTTTTTCCCCCTCTGTCCATGCCCGAATCCCTTCTTCCCCTTCCTGTAGCCTCCTCTGCTCCTGAGTCCAGGCCTGGGCCACCGCGCGCTGTCTGGCCATCTCCAACACGTGGTTCTTCTCCTCTTCAACAGTCGTTCCATACCGGATATTGAAGCACAGAGCTCCGTGCTGCAGTTGAATATCTGCAAAACGTCTAGTCCTTCCATTCAACACTGAAGTCATCTGAGACACAGTGACATTGACACCATTCTCCAGAATCCGCCTCCCCCCAGTGTTACCAATAAGCACAAGATCCTCCTCCAGAGACCCGAGTTTAATGAAGTAGTGAGTGTCCCTCCCTTCTATGGTAAAATGCAGGTTTTCCAGGTAATGGGCATTGTTGAGAATGGCAGCAAGACGCCTGCTATCTTCATTGGCTACTCCTATAATATCAGCCGTCACTATGCCCTCTTTGATGGCAAATTTTATACCTTTGCCAAAGACAGAAGGGACGGCAGAAAACCTTGGCGTTTTCCCTCCTTCAAGGCACCGCCCCTCATTGTACTGAGGAGTCATAGGAAGCTGATCCAAGGAAATGAAATTCCTGAGCTGTTTCTGGAGCTCACACTGAATGCCCAGGATCACCTAGGAGAGAAAGCACAGGGCAAATGTAGCACAAGGTTAGATACCAGCTGGAAGCCTGGTGATTATCGGGAATGAAAGGCTGGCAAAGGTGATTCTTTCTCTAAGTTTTCACTTAGTCATTATTTAAAACAAAAGCCCATGCTGGAATATCTACATCAAAGATTGGGAAAACAGAAGGCAGACAGGTACTGATTTCTCAGCTGTCTTACAGCTTACTTTAGTTGAGTGTAAGAAAATATGTTCCAACATGGTATCCCACAATCTCAGAGCTACAAGAAACTGTCCGTTTTGGTTCTTCTATTTTCAGCATGTACTTGTGGCTACCGGTTTCCAAAAATTTCCCATTCAATACGAATATATTTTATTTTGGTCAAATCTGTTCCTTACTCCCTACTTCGAGCTTCTTCCAGGTATTTGACCCCACAGTGCACTCCATTCTTTTATATCTGTACATCCTACCAAGTCCAATTAGTCTAGTTAGTGTTGCCCATGTGCACGAAGGCATAGGGCTATCTACTGTAGTGTGCACAACTCACCACAGACCCCTCACTTTGCCCTGGTAGTCACTGAGTGCTTGTAACTTCTCAACTAGTAGTGAGACTTTGTAGCCCCACCCCAATGCTGGAACACTGAGTAGATTGATCTAGCATTGGTCTGGTATAGACAACCAGAGCTGTTGAGAGTTTCTGAATGTAACTGCTTGTCATGCCCCTAATAAGCTGTTTCTGCAGCATTTCCTCCAACCTCTGCTTCTTAGGATCTTCATGCCCCTTCCTCTGTGATGTTCCCTGTGCCTTAGAGGGAGGGGCATAGAAGGAACTTTATATAGGCTAGCTCGCTCAAAACACAGATCTTACATTCAGCAATCTAATTGACACTAGCTTGGTGATATTACTGCATGCAGAGGGATACATTGTGCACAGTGAGGTTGGAAATAGTGTGTAAAGCTTAGTTCCTGCCTTCAGTCACTCACGGCTTTATAAATAACAGAAAAAACTATAAAAATATGAAAGACATGCTGATCTTTTTATAATTTTTTTCTTACTTGGGGACATTTCAAACTTGCTAAAAAAGAGAAAAGACTAATAACCCTCCTAGTTTTCAATAACTTCTAACATTTTTAAAAATGGCTTTTAGTTATAAACACCACAAATATTACAGATGTTTGGTGTGGGACAATGGTCTGTAATTTGTCAATTATATTTTAAATAAATGCTGATTGGCCAGTAGCCAGGCAGGAAGTATAGGCGGGACAACCAGACAGGAAGCAGAGGCGGGTCAATGAGAACAGGAGAATTCTGGGAAGAAGGAAGTTCTAGTCTGTAGTCCTCACCCAGACACAGAAGAAGCAAGATGTGACTACCCCGCCGAATAAGGTACTGAGCCCTGTGGCTAACATAGACAAGAATAATGGGCTAATATAAGTTATAAGAGTTAATAANCAACCAGACAGGAAGCAGAGGCGGGTCAATGAGAACAGGAGAATTCTGGGAAGAAGGAAGTTCTAGTCTGTAGTCCTCACCCAGACACAGAAGAAGCAAGATGTGACTACCCCGCCGAATAAGGTACTGAGCCCTGTGGCTAACATAGACAAGAATAATGGGCTAATATAAGTTATAAGAGTTAATAAGAAGCCTGAGCTAATCAGCCAATCTTTTTATAACTAATGTAGAACTCTGTGTGATTTCTTTGGGACTTAATGGCTGCGGGAACCGGGCAGGACAGAAAACTCAGTCAATATATGTTTATAAAAGACATAACTCTACAATATATATCTACTTAGAACTTCCTTTCCCTTGTAATTTTTGACCTAAATATCAAGTTTTCCCACCTGAATTTCTGTTTTCTTTTCTTCCTTTTCCTTTCTGTTCATCTGCAGCCTTCATGAAATCATCAGCCTATGCATGGTTATTTCAGCATTCATAGTTTTTCAAGACTTTCTTCCCATGAAATGTAGTATCTTTGTTTATTATGTCTGTATATGGTTTTCTTTATCAAAACTGTTTTATTTTCATGTTCATAAGGCATCATCCTTGAAATGATTGGACAGTTTGAAATCTAACACTTCCATGTCTTAGCATGTAGTTTTTCTCTGTATAGAATCCATTATTGCTGTTGCTAGCTGATTTCAGAATTTAAGAAGTTAAAATCCTCTTTCCTCTTATGTATTTATTACAGCAGTCATCAAGTAATCTAGTTTTTTCCCTTCTCAAAGCTCCAATTTTCTGATCTTTTCCTTATAGAAGCCTCCTCATAAGCCATTTTAAAAAAGCCCCTTAAAGAAATAATCAAAGTATAGAATATAATTTTTATTAGATGTTTTTCTGTTTTTTTTTCTTAGCTAAAATTTGTGCTAACCTTTCCAGGGTCCCACTCTTGAGATTTTGTCTGAAGCTGAAGAAGCTCGTAAGTTAATTCCAAGTTTTCTAGTTCTGGTTTGGGAAATCCAGGTAGTACGTTATGTAACTGGAAACCAAATAGCTCCAACCAACTGCCAATATCTATGAGATACAAAATTTCAAAGAAAAAAGGCATTCAAAACCATTTACAAACTTGAAAGATATGCTTCTGCTGTAAATGTTTAGACAGTGGAAAGGTAAAGTAACCGTTTGCCCTTATTTGATTCACTAAAAACCAATATCCTTTCCCCTTTGCAGGGAAATCTATTGGCCTGTGGGCAATCCCAGGAATTGGCTCAGTTCACTGTAATGAAACTCGTAATATGGTACTGGTTTTAAGACCACATGGATTGTGACACTGGATTTATTTCTGATTAATTTAATCCTGATTGTTTTCTGAGAGTACATTGGCAAGCTTTTAAGGATAAAACATAGAAACAGCTTAAAGGGAAAGAATAGTAAAGTAGGATGCAAAAGCACTGTATCTGTCGAAAAGTGACATGCCTTTCTTACTCTGAAAAAGGTGGCGTGAAGAAGGAGCATCTCTACAAAGGCATTGAGATTATGTAATAAGATGGCCAGCATTAATTTAGTTCAAGTTCAGCTTAATTGTATTCAATTTAATACCTGTGGTATACTTTGTGACATCTTGAATTTTGCCAACTGGATAGTTATTTTCAAAGGAGTAGAGGTTGAATGGTTTGGGAAGAAGGTTCAGCTGCTTCCATATGTGATGATTAGGTGTGGTCCATCTGCCAGCAACGACATCATAATCCCTTTGCCCAAGATGCACTAATTTCGTAAGAAAATCATAGAGTCCTCCATGAAAACCGATTATGACTTGAAAGTCAGGGTAAGTATCATGGTAGATGTCACCATAAGGTGTATACAGAATCTCCTTTATGACCTGACCCCGGCTGCTGAACACAGCTAGTGGAGTGCCTGTATTATCACAGGCTACATAATATTCTTCCCCACTACTTAACTCCATGGCAATAAGGTGACCTTGGAGATCATAATAAAGAGATGTAATCTCTGAGCTTGTGTGGTTGTACAGATGAGTTACTCTTATGGGGTTGGCAAGGTCTGCATAAAAGAATTGGAGATGCTCTCCTAGGCTAGACTTACTGGCAACACGTCGCCCAAGCCCATCATAGTAATACTGTACAGTCCAGCCCGAAACCTTATTGTAGGCTTTCTGCAGCAGACCATTAGAATTATACTCAAATATATCATTTCCTCTCTGTCTCAGAAAACCATCCTCATCCATTTTATACTGAATTTCTCCTAGTCTAGTAATGCGGTCTCGGAGGTCATATCGGAGAGGTGTAAGACGAGCACTATTCCCATGGCTCAAGAGATTAATGTTTCCATTCAGATCATAACTATAACGCCACTGGGTTCTGTCATTCACAGAAACAGTTTGAAGTTGCCCATCAGCATCATATTCATAAAAGTACCTTGTGATATTGGCATCTACTCCTACCCTTATATCACATATGACCATCCGGCCCATAGTATCATACTGAATAGTCATCCAGTAGGCAATTGCCTTTAGGATCTCATATTGGACTTCAATGACTTGTCCATTGGCACTGAAGATCTTGGTGTGCTTCATTACTGTAGTAGTTATAACCTGATTTAAATCATAATTAATTACACTGAATTTTCCAAACTGTTCTGTTCTACCAGAAACATCAACATATCGGTATAGATCTATGGGCAAAGGGGTCTCATTGATCACAGCTTGCATGCTGGTGACACGGAAGTTGTTGTAACTGTAGTCAAATCGTGCATTCACAAGACCTTCTTCACTGAATCGGAAAATCTGACGTCCAATAAGAGGTCCTGTAAGAACCAAAATAAAAAGAGAAAGGAGCCATCTGATAAACAGGAACAATCACAGATTTTTTTGATTAAGTACTGATACTTTTATATTCAAAATTATATCATTTTATAAATTTGTCTCTGATGTCTGATGCCTGGGCATATGTGTGTGTGTGTATTTATGTGTGCATTTATATTGGTCACTAGACATTGAAAATATTGTATAACATAATTACAGAACAATTTAATTATAGGGACTATTGAAGTAATAACCCATCCAATAGCCCAGAGGGAAAAACTGATATTATGTAATACTTTCTTCCTATCATCATTGGAAAAATGTGTTTGTTTTATTTAACCTTTGCTACAAAGTCAGATGGTCAGGTATTCAGGTTACCTGAATGTTGAGCATTCAAGTAACTCTCTGGCTTTGGACATGTTATGAATCCAAAGACTGAAATAAATCCTAGAATTCTGACTTTTGTCATCAACTGAGGCTTCTAGAGGTTACCCTGGTCTCGAGCTGGTTTCTGAGCTTAATGTCTTGTACATAGATCTTTGGGAAGATGCAGGGGTGGTTATGAACAAGTACAGGGTTAAGATAAGTACTGAAGTTGCAATTGTTTTGAAAACTGAGACAGAAATACACTATATGCTATTAACGAATCAGTTTTCAGGTAGCTGTAACACGTTTTAAATTTAGAGTGGAAGACAGTTTGAGAAGTGAACAGAAACTTGTTCAGTCAAACACATAGGTTAACATTTTTTTATGAATGTAATCATAAAAATTATAAAAGAATATGAATGACAGTATATAATGCCACCCCCTTTCATAACAAACCTGTTTGCCTATATCTGATTGTGCAGATGAACCCATCATGCATCAGGTGTATTGTCTTAATCACTCCAGAAGACTCTTCATACGTCAGTGTGACCTGAGTGGTGTCATAGAGAATCTCAGACAGTCTTGCTTGCTTTGTGTACTTGTACAAAACTCTGCGCCCAGTCCCTAGATGCAGAGTCTGTAACAGTCGGCCGTCTCGACTGTAGTCTTGGATGAAAGAAGTGCTGCTGTCTGGGGGAGTGTAGATGTTACGGTAGTAGCCCACTGAAAGCATGGTTTGTAAGCTGTGGCGCACCATGCTAGGCATGGTGACCGACAGTAGACAATCTGATTGGTCATACTCAAAGATGTAACGCCGCTGACTGTGTAAGAGGAGGATCACAGACTGAAACGAGACAAAACCAAAATACTATCATTTATAAAACTAATGTTGAAGAGATTAAAAGAAACACATGCTCATCCATTTAACATAAATTTATCGAGCAACTACTGTGTACCAGGATCCTGGTGGATTCAGTAGTACACAAAAATGGCATTTCCTTTCATGGGATTTTCAGTACCCAAACAATTATAGTACAATATGAAATAAGTTAAGACAGAGGATATACAAAGTACTTCTGGAAAGTAGAGGTGGAAGAATTATCCCAGATTTATGAGGCCAGAGTAAACTTCTTGGGGAGAGAGCAGTCAAGATGAGACATAAATGATGACTAGAGCCTAGCCAGGCAAAGACAGGGAGATGTATCATGCTGACAGACAGAGGACTTCTGGCAAAGCTCCTCCTTTGTTAGAAGGGGGCTGAGGATTAAGGAAGCTGATGAAAATGGTCATTTTCCTACAGAATGAGAGGAATTTTCTGTGGCTAGAACATGTGTGGTTTGGGGGTAGTGGCAGCAATTGGTAAAAATGCAGCTGAATCTAGAATATGCTGTGAGGTTTTAGGCGTTTGTACTTAAGCCTGTTTGCAATAAGGGAGCCACTGTAAAGCTTGAAGCAAGTGGAAGCACACACCTGAGGAGGTGGGAGAAACAGTCAGGTTGATATTTGAGAAAGGTCACTGCTACTTCTATGTAGAGATGAATTGGGGGAGGTAAAACGTGGATAGGGTGTAACAGGTACTAACTTTGAGCCACCTAAATGTGTTGATTTTATATAGTCCATGTCTTCCTAAAAAATGCACTTTGAATATTCTTATACATGTTTTTAAATATATACTTTAATTCTTCATGTTTCAATCTGATTCATGTTTTAATATTAAGGGAGTGATGCACTAGAAGTGAAGAATTCTCTGGTTATATACCCCCAACACACAATAGATTTGTAATTTATGATCACTTGTTTGTCATAGTATAATACTTTAAATATAATAAATATAAATATTAATAAATATTGGTTTATATTTTTATAATTTTTAAATAGAAACATAAGCCAGGCCTGACAGCACAGGCCTGTAATACAGGTTACTCAAGAGGCAGAGGGCATAAGGGTCACAAAGTCAAGACTTCCCTGGGATACAGAGTGAGTTTAAGGGCAGCCTAAGATACTTAGAAAGACTGTCTCAAAATAAGCGCTTTTGAAAGGCTTGAGAATATAGCTCACTGATACATGCCTAGCGTGTATGAGGTTGTAAATTGAGTCCCCAGGACCAGAGAATAAGAAAATAAGTATCAATTTATAAAAAAAAAAACATACAAAAGCACTATTTGAGGGAAGATTCTAGTTCACTGTCAGTTAAAATTCATTTTTAAAAGAATTTATTTCATTTGCATATGTGTGGTGCATGTGCATGTATGTCTGTGGGCATATACATCTGTATATGCACTTGTACGGGCCAGAGAAGAATGGGTATCCTGTTCTCTAACCTTCTGTTCTATTCTTCCAAGGAATTGTCTTTCAATGAATCTGGAGCTATCCTAGTGGTCAGTAAGCCCCAACAACCCTCCTGTCTCTGTTCCCCGCAGCATTGGAATTACAGGCAAATGTGAAGCTATGCATGCCTAGCTCTTTATGTGTCTGCTGGGGATTTGAGCTCAAATCCTTATGCCTGTGTAGCAAACACTTTTATATACTGTGCTGCATCCTCACTGCTTTAACTTTTGTCTTTTGATGAAAATAAAATTTATCCACCCCTGGCACTCTAATATAACTCTTTAAGGGAGCTTAACTCTTTTGAGTATTACCTTACCAAACAAAATATTAAGTTCACCTTCTGAACTTGATGTTATGAAAACAATAGGCATCTTTTCATTTTCTACATGAATTTCACATGAATAATTCTGAATCTTAATTACATAAGCATAGACAACTTGAATTTTAAAAGTGGCAGAATCATGATGCAATATTATATGTGTGTTATACAATGGCACGTCCCTCCTATACTTCTGAAAATTATTGATTTTTCAGTTGCATGTCAATGCCATGAGTCAGTGCTTATTTGTTCATTTAGTCATTATTTCTTTTCTACCAACGTTATGCCTGGAGATTCAGAAATAGATGCACAAACCCTGTCAAATGGAACCCTTGCAGCTTGCCACATCTTGTAGCTCTACCATTGTGATCTGCGAACCCTCCTGAATAAAAGGCATGATCCTGTGCAGGCCCGAGGACATGAAGAGTGGCCCGCTCTCTCCCATCAATGCAAACTCCATAGAACCAGGAGGAATTGTTCCTATGAATGGAACAGCAGGTGGTAGAACATTGATGTGGGTGGCTAGATGAAGTAATTGGTGAAAATACCTTTGTATTATTTCCACTCCAGAAGTCTGATTTTCCAGCTCCATTCCACTCTCTTTTGTCAGTTTTCCAAGAACAGATGACATCTGTCACTTGTGGTGTGGGCCAGGGACAATCACCATATGGCTGCCACACATTATCCTGTACCATGCTGCCTGTTCCAGTCATTGTGCTAGCTTTGCCAAAAATTTACACTGTGTTGTTATTGTACTCTTTTCCCTGTTTGTTTCCTCTAGTCTACAGCAAACCAGTGCCTGAGCTCTGACCTCTATGGTACTGACTCTGAGTTGCCTCCAAAATCCCCCCATCCTCCAAAGTCTGCTTTAAAACTTCCTGCTAATGACAAAAAAAAGAAGAACATGGAAGACATGATTAGCAATCCCCTGAATGAAACTGTTTTGTTGTCACAATACCGTTTAGCTCTATTTGGCTGCTTTTTCCACTTTGGATTGGTATTATTATCAGTTTGTTCCAAAACAATGCTTATGAGTCTATCCAATGTCCACTGTGCCGGATAAAAAGCCATTTCTTATTAGTCCGAATAATAGAGTGGGAGGTTTGAGCTTTTTAATGGATTATTATACTGTAAAAGAAACGTTTGTGAAGGAAAATAAAGAACAATCATGACTGTAAACTTATTTGAAAAAGACTAGAAATGAAAGTAGAAATTTGAAAAGGTATAGTACTCACAAAACCACCAGATGGCAGTGTGGGGCTACTTGGGAAGGCAAGCCCAAGACTGTGCTCTGTCTCTGCAGTGAGGCATTGAAAACAACCCCGAATAGGCAATTTTGTGTAAATGTGCAAAACTAAACCATCTTATTAAATGATTATAAAATATATTTAAGTGCATTTTAAAAATGGAGCTTGTAAGAATGATTTTTAGGAAATTGAAAGATTTACATTAGATATAATACAAACTTAGCTGCACCGGTCTTCAAAATACAATTAACTTAGAGAAGTGTCATAAATCTAGGCAGAAAATTAATGACTACATGCAGAAAAACTAAGAAATAATAATTGATTTTCTTAATAGAGAAGAGACTATTTAAGCAACCACAACCCTTAGCCAAATAATTATTTTTCTCCTAATGAGTACAAAGCATTGTTCACAAAATGATGTTTAACTTTCACCTACTCTAGAGAAAGTCAAACGTTTTTTTACAACATTATTTCATGCTAAGGTAAAAAAGTATCATGCTGATTTTTAATAAATCATGGTGTCAGCATGGCAAGAGACCTTGCAGACATAATGCCAGAGTATTTGGAAGTAAAGAAAAAGAGATTTTAATTTTTGATCATTCTTACTATGTACTACAAGAAGTAATACCTTCATCCCTGCCCTTCTCCTGTCTCCTTGAACGAATGTGGTAGCAAAGTCCATGTTAAACCACAGGATTAGAAAGACCAAAAGGAGCCCCAGAACAGCAAGCTCCTGAAAAAGTACATAAAATCCAACCATATTTCTTTAGTTTCTGTTGAATAAAAAAATTTCAGATTCTTTTATTTTCTTCCTTTCCTCTTTTCCTTTTGTTTGTTCCTATTTTGATTTACCATCCAGTTGAAGCAAGCCCTAGTTACTGTCAATTATCTATCTTTGTGCTTTGTATTACGTTATTTCATTTAAGCCGTGCATTTATTCAGTGAATTAGTTGTTTATCAATGGTGATAATAATATACTAAAATCAATTTCAGTATGAATTAGGAAATTAAGGAAAGAATTTGGATGATATTAGAAATTTTATGAATGCAACCATTTCGTAAGTAAGAAAGCATTCCATAATTATGTATTTTGTAGGTTTGGACTTTTGTACAATATAATTGCTTAAACAAGTGGTGAGCCTTCTATTTAAAGAATAAATTACACATGAGAAAAAGGTACAATAACTAAAAGGCCAAATGACTTGTTTCACTGGTCAGTAAACAACTGGAAATCATTGAAGTTTCTCTTAACATTATTCTAGATGAGGAATACATTCGGGTTTTCTGCTCCCTTTTTCCATATTTCTGAGAAAGGGTAACACAGGGACCTTGAATTTGTGAAGCCCTTGGGCTCTACCTCGTTAGGGCTGGGACTATAGGGACATACTCCCATGCTGCGCTTTTCTGTTGTTTTGTTTGACGGAACTGTTGCCCACTAAATATTTTATCTTATAGAAAGAGAACTGATATGAAGCTTGTTTTGTGTGATTCCAGAAGGAAACTGGATGAAATAAACAGTTACTTTGAGAAAGAGACACCATATCTCCTCACTGCTATCAGAGAAAACTGCACGTGGGACGGAATTTTAAGTTTTCAATAGATATTTTTCTTATTATATAGACAGCATCACAGGAGCTGTGCAAGGAGAAGTGTTGAGTCAGTGGCATCATATTTTAATATGCAGGTCTTAAAATACATATCTCTTAAAATGTACATATGTGGCAAAGTAACCAATAAATGATGCCTTATCAAATGTTTTGACTATGTATAGATGCTACCAAGTATTTGAATTCAATTAATGTTTGATTGCTTTAGACACTGTAGACTTTAGCCACAGGATTTTCCAAGTCATTCTTTGTTGAGATTCAAAAGAAGAAAGATTTGCTCTGTGAGACACAGATTTCCCCTGTGTAGGATACAGATTATACTTCCCGAAAGCTTTCCCAGAAGGGAAGGACCCAGGGAGTATAGAAAAGGCAGAGGAGTATCACCTCTTAACTTTTGCTCCTAAGCAAACTTTGCTTTGTCCTGACATGGGGAGTTCTTCAGCAACTGACTCTGGGGATGGAGCACACTAACTGGACGATAACATGGATCCACAGGCACCAGCGCCTTTTGAGAACCAAACTTTGGGGGTTATATCAGAAGCTCACAGATTGTCCTCTTTCTGCCACGTGTGCCATAAGCTCTCGTGATGCCTCTAAGAGATCCTGTGGGTAATCTTGCAATTGGTTGCATTTGAATTTTTCTGGGGGAAAATAGTCTTTACTTTTCCTAGGAATGAATCCAGGAATGATAAATTCAGTTGAAATGACTGAATCCAGAGGAAAAGACTTCATATGTTAGGAGGAGATCAGATATGGCAATGGCAGATCAAGGTTAATTGTTCTTATTGTCTACTGGTAATGATCTGAGGAGAAACTATTCTGCTGTGTAGGGGCTAGTGTTTCACCAGTGTTTCGAGTGGTGGGATTATAATCCTTTTTATTCCAGACAGAGGGCACAAGATCCCATTATGGATGCTGCTGAAGGCTTAGCACACAGAAGATTATTACCAATTAGTACTCTCTGCCACTGCTCCCTCAGGCTAATTACTTTTGAGAATTAGTCCTCAAATGTGTACAATGAAAATTTCACTGGCTACACACACACACACACACACACACACACACACACACACACACACACAC
>LOJH01000145.1:28855-45353 GCA_001685095.1 Ellobius talpinus | reverse complement strand
ATGCACAATACACCACACACACACACACACACACACACACACACACACACACACCCCATCTGCCCTTTTCAGTTATCTTTAAATAGAGGAAAAAATCTCCTGTGAGGGTGTTAGGCTTTGTTTCATTTTGTTTGTCAATATGTAATCATTCTATTGGATTTTATAAGTTTGGTTTTAAATCCTGTTTCCAGAAAATAAAGAAAGAAAATAAAGGAGGCTGTAGTTCCAGGACTTAGCTGCTCACTCTATGAAATCTTATAAAGAACTCTTGGATCCAATGCTGGGAGAAGTCTCTTATGACATGATTATTCACAGACACAGCTAGGTGCAATCGGGTTGTAGCTCCTAAAGCAGTTTGCTTTGGTGAATGTTCAATTCTTTGACAATTGGCTCCATTGTTATCTGTACTCTAATTCCTCTATTGTCCAGGGAAATGTATTTCTGGGGACAGACTGATACAGCAGATGAGAAGATACATGGGTTGGATGCAAAAGCACTTTATGAGGAAGATGATTCAGACACAACTCACGTTTGGGGAAATAAACTTTTTTAAATACATGAAATTTCAGGATATTAATGTGATTTATTTCCCTTAGTGGTACCCATGAAGGATGGCAGTGCTAACAGATCTCTGGCCTGCACAGGCTGCACATGATATCATGTTTCCTAACACTTTGCTTCCCTCACCTTGACTTTGTGTGCATGGGAAAAAAATCCCCACTGATCATTGGAGGAAAAGAATTATTGTTTTCATCTTTAAAAAAGGGTGTCTTTCTCCTGATTTTCTTTCCAGCTAGAAAGTCTGGGATTATGATGGGTAGGGTTTGGAACATGTGATATCCATCATTTTACCAAATGGACCTTTAAATGAAGCTGTCACTTTGTGCCTGGGCAATTAGTGTTTTATGATCTGCTACCCAAGCACATTTACAAATTATGAGAGTGACTTTTCAGAGGTGTCCCATTGCTCACAGCATGGCAAGGGTTTCTATGTCCTGTGACTTTGTGACATGCAATCTCCACCTCTCTTGTAATCCTACCTGTTCATGTTCTGGAGCAGCAGCTTTAGCTGGAGAAACAAATGATTCAGTTGTGACATTCTGGTACCTGAGAGCACCAGAGACCCCTGTTCTTTACAGGTATACTTACAAATGGGTCACTACATATTTAGTTAGAAAAAGAAGACATTGTCACCAGCTGGCCCCTTGCAAACCTATCAGAAGTGAAGGGTTACTATCACTGAGCTAAATATCAGCGAGTGCCGGGCACTGGTGGTGCATGCCTTTAATCCTAGCACTTGGGAGACAGAGGAAGGTGGATCTCTGTGAGTTAAAGTTCAGCCTGTTCTATAGAGGAGTTCCAGGACTGGCTCCATAGCTACTGAGAAACCCTGTCTCAAAAAACAAAACAAAGTAGAAGAATATCAGTGGGCAAAGAGTGTGTGCTTCTACACCTGTCTTTTGGGAAGGCGTTCATCCTACTAGGCATTCCATTTCATGTCTGACCTGGGCAAACCAAGGAAGCATAGCACCAAAAGTCCTGTGAATGGGGAGGGCAGGATTAACCAGATAAACAGCTTTTCTCCTCCTTTTGTCTCCTTCATGCTCTCTTTGCCTGGAGGCCAGCCAGTTGTCCTGAACCACCCACACTTGCCAGTACATTAGAGTCAATTGTTTGTCTCTTTTTGTTAGCATTGAAATGAGGAGTCAGGCTCTGCCAAGGTGGCTGGACTGAGTGGGGCGATGATTTATAGATTAATTATTTTAAGGAACAAGGCAGCATGGCATGATGCAGTGGAAATAGTGCCATACTAGGGGAAGACCTGCGTTTTATCTCTGGATCTGAGCCTTAATAGCTATTTGACTTTGGGCAAATCACTTGACCTCTCTGGGCCTTGGTGTCTTTATCTGTAAATTGGGAATAACTACAATTGATGGCTGTGGTGGTCAAATGAAATTCTGGCTGTGAAAGCATTTTGTTAACTGCGAGACACTAAATCTATGTAAAAGACTGTTATTAGATTTCTAGGGACCTGCACAGTAGCACCACCTAGCCAATAAGGGCCCAATCCTTCATTTCCAAGACCTCAGGGAGTACATTAGAAGTTACATAGGGAAAAAGGCCTGGAATTTGTTGGACTCCCAATCCAGTCTTCAAATCTATTTAACTCTACCACAGATAGAATGTGGCTCAGTTTATGATTAGTATTCACTGAACCTTAAGTGTTTTATAATATTAGCTTTTCAAAAGTAAGAAAATATTGGGGTATAAGGTATAAATTACAGTTGATATTTTCTTTCTATTATCTGAATGTGGTGGAGAGAACAAAGAGTGGGTCATCTTAGAAAATTCCAAGGTCACATAGTAGAGAATGGGTTATCCTAAAGAATAAAAAATCCCGAAATTGCATTTTCTCTGATTTGGTTCATAATATTTTATTGAGCCCATAAGTTGGGAGAGAAACTAAAAGCTCATTTTTTCTATGATCAATCATTAATATGATAAGCCAGTTGTAGAGAATTCTTACCTTATGATAGCACTACATTTTCATTTTACATCATAAAAATAAGCTGGTGGGTAGCCCATGCCTTTAATTGCAGTACTCAGTTTGAGGTAGGGGAATCATGAATTTGAAGCCCTGCCTGGGATACAGGAAGTGACCCTGTCTCAAAAACAAATGCAAAAACACCAAACCACCACCATCATTGCCACTGCTGCTGCAATTAAACAACATTTTTAAACAAGTCATCAAATTGGCTATCCACCAATCTGATTACAGGAGGTGACCAGTTCAGGCACACTCTCCACTACCGTTAGGAGGCTTAGTTGGGCTCAACCTTGTGGATTCCTGGGAATTTCCCTAGCACCAAGTTTCTCCCTAATCCCATAATTGTTCCCTCTATCAAGGTATCTTCCATTGCTCTCCCACTCTGTCCCTCCCTCAACTCAACCATCCTGTTCCCTTCTGTTCCCCTCCCCTATCCCCTTCCCTTTGCCACTAGCCCCCACCCCCACAACCCCAGTTTACTCAGGAGATCTCATCTATTTCTTCTTCCCAGGGCAATCCATGTGCCTCTCTTAGGGTCCTCCTTGTTACCTAGCTTCTCTGGAGCCATGGGTTATAGTCTGGTTATCCTTTGCTTTACGTCTAGTATCCACTTATGGATGAGTACATACTGTGTTTGTCTTTCTGGGTCTGGGTTACCTCACTCAGGATGCACTTTTTCCTAGTTCCATTCATTTGCCTGCAAATTTCATGATGTCATTGCTTTTTACAGCTGAGTAGTACTCCATTGTGTAAATGATACCCTAACTGTCATCATAGAACCTTCATCCAGTTGATGGAAGCAGATGCAAAGTTCCACAGCCAAGCACCAGGCTGAGCTCTGGGAGTCCAGTTATAGAGAGGGAGGAGGGATTATATGAGTAAGGGGGAACTGAGCTCCTGGGAGCTCATGAACTCTAGACCAACAGCTAGGGAGCCTGCCTGGGAACAAACTAGGCCCTCTGCATGTGGGACAGTTGTGTAGCTTGATCTGTTGGACCAGGATCTATCCTAATACACGAATTGAATTT
Source organism: Ellobius talpinus (assembly GCA_001685095.1). Taxonomy (NCBI): domain Eukaryota; kingdom Metazoa; phylum Chordata; class Mammalia; order Rodentia; family Cricetidae; genus Ellobius; species Ellobius talpinus. Next base: position 41,777 of record LOJH01000145.1, on the reverse strand, counting down.
TTAAACCCCATTCCCTATGGTGGGATGCCTTGCTCAGCCTTGATGCAGGGGGGAGGGGCTTGGTTCTGCCTCAACTTAATATGCCTCGTTTTGCTGACTCCCCACAGAAGGCCTTACCCTTTTCATGGAGTGGATGGGGGATGGGTTGGCGAGAGGTGGGAGCAACTGGAGGAGGGGAGGGAGGGGAAACTATGGTTAGTCTGTAAAAAGAAAAAAAAATTTAAAAGAAAAAAGAAAAAAAAACCTGGGTATCAAGGAAAGTCATCTGATTGCCCCACTTCTTGAATAACTCAGACATAAATGCTGACTTTTATACAGATCTAGAACTTTGAGTATTTAGACTGGATTCACTTATCAATTCAGTGGCTTAGCTGGCAAATGTTCTATTACAGGCTGATCAATAGAATTGAAACATGCAAATTGACTTGTTCATCTAAACAGCTTCAGTAGCTATTATTAAAAAGACAAAAACAACAACAGAAACCCAAACTGCTAAAGACTGTTTCTATGTGCCATCAGTAGAGCTGATTAAAAAGCAAGCACACTTGTAGATTTTCTTTCCTGCATCAAGCCATATGACTGGTTGGTTTGCCTGCTTCACTCTGCAGCTCGATGGTTGGTGGTTGTGTTTCTACAGCACTCAATTTGCCAGAGTTCTTTTACAGTGACTGAAGAGAATGCAGGTGTTCTCTGTACCCTGGGTGGGATACGGTTGCTCTGAGGCTTGACCTCAATAACGAATACTTCCTGCCAATTGGCAGTTGCCCTGATACTGACACTGAAGGCTATTGTCTTTGGAAATCTGGTCACGTCATTGTAGCATTGGTTAACGTTCAAGAAAGGACAGGTAGAGAGGCTGCTATGGTGTTTGCAGCCTTTCTATGCTTACTGGCAGTGCTTTTGGTAGATGTCTCGGTTTAACTGTTAAGGAATTGTGTGTTTGGTAAAGACTGGAAAACCCCCAAAGCTTTCAGTTCCCTCAGACAAGATTGTCTGAGTTCTCCAGCTCAGTCTCACTTCCAGTTCTTTGTTCCTATGGCTCTAATGATGTATTTATGACAGCAAAATAATTCATTGACTTTGCCCTTCCATCTTGCCTATGTCTAAATGGTGCCTTATGTCTCACATCCTTCTCTCTCTCTACCCAAAAATTGGAAATCTGGCTCAACTTGAGGATTCTAATGAGCATCTCCAGGGCAGGCTGCGATGGGTACCAAAGGGCTTCTTGACTTACCATATTTCTCCAGCCAGACTTTTTTGGTGCCTGAAATTGCTACTATTAGAGCATTTTAGCTGGCTAATGACAAAGAAATCTGCTATTAGAACGCACATTTAAGGATACTGAACCATTATCAGCCATTAGCACTTTCTCTTGAATTAGTATATCATATAAGCTAGCCAGTCACCCAGAAAAGCTTTGGGGAAGTGCGACTTCAGTTTCGGGAGGCTCTTCACTTTCTGAGGGAACCCACGAACTTTTGCCCTTGGCTAAAAAGGGAAGGCCTTACCCTCAGTCTTCTTTCAAAAGCAGAAACGTTGCCTTTGTTTTGTTCCTTTCTCTGCCTCCACTCAATGAGGTTTGCATTGTGCTCTCCAGGTAATGAAATGTTGCATTTGCCCAGAGTGGGGTTGACAGCCCCTGCCAGAATGTGAGGCTCTGAGCTGAGGCTGATCTCCATCCCACTGGCAAAGGTGACACGAAGAGAACCATCTGGACTCACCCGATACATACTCTGAGTATTTTCTGTAGACAGAGGAGCAAATGAGAGAGGGGGAGGGGGGCAGGAGGAGGTGTGAAGTTGAAGGAGGAGGAGGGGAAGCAGCAGGAAGTGAAGAGAAGTTTAGCTTCAGAAGATACACTTGGGAAGGGCTGAGCAGATGGGGCACTGGGGGCCTAACTGCACTCTGGGCTAGACCACCACTCTGACAGTTGAATACATTCTCTCCCAATTTGGGTCTTGCTATTTTCACGGCTGGGGTATATCTTGTGAGCAGGATGAAAGACTGCTGTCTCACTCTATAGGCGGGTCGCTTCTGTTTTGTTGTCTGTTTCACAGACTCCCTGTCTGACTTGTTGTATTTGCTCTCTTAGTTTGGTATGCTGGGAGCTAGAATGAGAAGAGCAGGAAATTCAGCTTAGCATCTTGCCACACGGAGATGGCACCATAGCCACCTTTAGCTCACAAAATAGAAATTGGTGTTGCTTCTTTTGGAGTGAAGTGCCCCACAGCCTAGCAACAGAGTGAGTCCTAATTACAAGGCAGTGAAAGCTATTTCTTTGTCTTTTTCCCCTATAGCCCCTAACACATTCTTTCAAAATAACATTTTTCTTCAATTCTTTATATTTTCCTCTCTGTGTAGAGTGTGCTTTTAATACCACTTGTATTCTTCCTTGCACTGCCTAATTTGCCCTTTTACTCATCCGTGTCAGATCTGATCTAGAATGCTAAGGTCAGATGGGGCAGAGACTCTATTATTGTCCTCCAACCTAGGAAACCCTAAAAGAACTTTACAAATGCCTGGCTGTTGGGAAATGACTTGATGGGAGATCAGACTTGGCAGGATGTAACCTCATTACTCCCACAGAGATTGTGGCCCAAAGTGGAGATGTGAACTTCTAAAAAGACCGAATTTGTCTATTTCCACTGGAAAATGGGAGGAAGAACCCATCTTCTCAATCAGAGAGGGAATTCAGTTCCTTAATAAGAGAGAGCGCAGATTTGGTTGGAGACAGTAAAGCAGGTGGAATTGGGAAGACTATTTACCTTGTTTTAAAATGTATATAGTACTAGTTGCTGTCAGATTGGTTGACATGAGGACATTTTCACGGTTGGAAGTGTCTAGCTCCACTTTTGTCAGCTTTTCCAGGTCACTGTGGAAGCTGCTGACCTCTCCAGTAGGAAATGTTGCGTTGGTCAGATGTCCCTCGAGATCATACCTGAGGAACGTAACAGATATCAACTCTGAAGCCTCTTGGCAATGATGATTGGTCCTTGTAAACTAAGAATCAATTGGAAGCTAATACAGTTTAACTTTTAGTGATAACAAATATCATTAACCTTGTTCAATAAGAAGAAAAAGGTCAAAGAGATGATTAATCAAAAGAAGATAGTTTTTGAAGTTTCTGAATTCCTGATGACTTCCTTGAGCTGGGCTGTTTTACAGAAAAAAATATATCTGGTAATGAATCACCAGGATGGAAAAATGATTTATGAATCATGTCCTGCTGGGTGCAATGTTGCAGGGAGGCCTCTGTAATTTGGGTCGATCCCATTACTGGTGATGAATTATAGAAGCCGGCAGAGGGTGCTATTGTCAAGGAAAAGGAGCCACAACAGGGCCCTCAAAGCCCAAGAAGGCCAACAAACTGACTCCGCATTGTGATGGGGAAATTAGAATTTGCTGCTGTTTAAGTTGCCAATTTTGAAATGAATGAATCATTCTTCCAACAAAATGAACAAGCACAGAGGATAATGGAAACATGTTCATTAAAACATTCTGGAGGCCCCTGATCTTCGAATCACTTCAATTCTTTCTGGAGTATAGTGAATGAATGTTTTGTAATTTGCCTATATGAAGAAGACACACACAAAATAATAATTACCTGGGATAATAGGCAATAACCTATACCTGGAAATATAGTCTAGTGAGTTTACTTTTTTTTTTTTTAAAAAAAAATCAAAATTATTGGCAATCTCACTGTCCTCCAAATGGAAACTGCCTCCCTGGAGGTTTTTGATGTGGAGCTGGTCTTTTATTGCCAATGGAACCATGAAAAATAAACAGTTCATTAAAAGTAAAGACACACACTTGGAAACCCATTACTGTTTTCTTTTCAAGTTGCAAATTGCAAAATATTTAAGCACTTTTATTTGCTTTTAAAATGTTAAACAATTATATTTTATTTTACCCTGAGTGAACAGAATGCAACAAAGATATGGTGGTGAGTCTGGCTCTTCCTCACTCTCCTCTAACAATTCTGCGAAATGGGCGTAGTAGTTCAGGGTAAATCTACAAGATTATAAGAGACTTAGGTAGCTGCTGAAATTTGAAAATCTAGACCAACTTTTGGCTTGGCCATGTTTCAGAGGATAGAGCTGCACTTAAGGCATGCACAATGCCCTGTCACGTTCCATTTCCGATGCACATGTTATGTCTATGTGCACACATAGATTATCAGTGCAAACAGTCGTGTGTATGCAGAGAATCAATCAAACTGGTCCTTTGACATCACAGACGGTCTGTTATGTTGCTTAATTCCCCCCCTTTAAAATGGACTTCACTAAACCAAGCAAGCTTGGTATGCTGTTACTATCAGCAAATGACTCATTGTCAAGGCCAAACAGAGCTGCTATTTGTGCCCGGGGTTAATGGTCAAATCTTTCCTTTGCCCAGCCTGTTTACTCACAGCATGCTCTGGGCTCTGCATATGTAAGCAGCAGGCTTTGGGTCAGAAAGCAGCATAGAAAGGCTATGCTAGGTAGGGTTGCGGGTAGGGGTAGGGTTAGGTATAGGGATAAGAATAGGTACAGTCCCAATCTTTGTCTGCCAGGTGGTCTTTCCAGAGGAAGAAAACAATGTCTAACTTTTATCATCAAAAGGAATCAACCTGCTACTCCCCATAAGAGAAGTTTCTAACTTGCAGACAGAGCCAGCTGTTGCAAACTTTCTTCAGTAGAGAGTGTGCCAGTCCAGCAGTTTGAGTTATACAGCAGTTCCTTTCTGGTCCCCAGTTAGCATGGGCAACTGCCTCATTGTTTTCCCATTCCTGGATTCTAGGGGCTTGCCTCAGATCTTGGTCAGTGCCATTGTTCTTCACTCTTGCAGGAAATCGGTCCTGAGATGTAGGTACAGGTTGTCACCTTTCTTCTCACTTTGTGGGCAACTACATTTCCCTCCACAGCCACGCAGACCTTTGTTGTATTTTATGCGCTCTGCTTGGAACTGGACCTGAAGCAAGAGCTCTGCATCTGAGATATGTGTCCATTTGTGAGAGAAAGACAAGTTCGGATGCAATTGAGAACAATTTGTGCACATAGATGCCAGAGTCCAAAGTTCTGGTAAACCACAGTAAAGACTTGTAGATAAATTTGGCTTGCTAACCAATCTACTTAATACTTTTAAAACGAAGTCACATGCTTTTTGACCAAGATGCATTTTAATGTTTATTCTCAGCATCATAAGCGCAGTCCTCCATACTCTGTTCCTGCCACTGCTTCCAGGGCTTCAGAAGTACATTGGGAAAGAGGAGCTAGTTCTGGATAAGACTAGAATTACCCAGACAGATTTAGGTTGGAGGCGGCTGTTTGGTCCTTTTCGCACAAGGAAGACAATGTTTTAGGGAATAAAGTATTTTCCACAGGCTTGTCTAGTCTCTGAGTAGCTAGAAAGCAATTGTGCCTCATTTCCTCTCTGTGGCTGGACTGGAATTCTTATTTCAAAGTGTGCATTTGTATGGAGCTCCATCACAAACAAAGGACACTAGCCCCCAGCACGCTTACACAGCCACATTCTGCTCATCCCAGTCAGAGTAGTTACATTTGGTAGCATTTGTAGTGTGGTGTCTCTCATGTGCTCAATCATTTATATGGCTCTGGATCAAAACATAAGAGGCCCACGTCTCTTCTGCGGGGTCATTACCAAAGGAAGAGCTACAGGCAGATGTAAACATCAGTGGGTAATTCCCTCAAGTTTGGAAAGATTGTTCAAAGTGGACAAGAAAGAAAGAGAGTCTTTGATTTTCCAGGGCTTGCTTGAGTTGCCCCCCCCAACTCCCATCACCAGGGAATGCATCTGTCCAGGCTGAAAGTCAAAGAAACAAGTTTAATCAAAATCTCTCATGTTATGTTTTTGCCCCCTTTGGAGCTTGCATCCTTTGGTGCAGAGAGTACAAGCCAATATGCTTCAACTGATCCCCCTAGGCCACAACATGTGAACAAGACCCTCCTTTTTCCAGGCAGTATAGAGAGCTCATTTAAATCAGGCACAAGACTTCCGCCAAAGGAATTGTGCCATTAAGCAATGAGTATTGCCTTCCTGGTCATTAGAAGTAGGTTTGGTGAGAGGAGAGTTGACATCAAATGATTCACTCCTAGACTGATTTTTCAGTGTTCTCACAGTGATGGCATACACTAGTATTGAACACTTAACCCTTTAGTTCAGCACTGTGATAGGCTGTAGGTACTAGCATTTGCATGTGTGTGTGCTCAGGTGCACATGTGTGTGCTCTGGTGTAGCATGTAAAGGGAAGTAATGCTTTTTTTAAATTTAAATTTTATGTGCATGGGTGTTTCCCCAGTATGTATGTCTGTGTACTAGTTGTGCCTGTGGATGCCAGAAGATGGTATCAGACACCCTGGAACTGGAGCAACAGGCAGTTTTGAGCTTATATTTGCTGGAAATTGAACCTGGATCCTCTAGAAGATCAGTCAGTGCTCTTAACCACTGAGCCATCTCTTCAGGCCCTAGAATTCATTATCCTTGAGGGGAATATACTTTAGTTGAGGGAAGTTATATTTATATATTATTAAAAATATATTTGGTCTAATCTTTTCTCATAAAAGATAGTGTGATCTTTCCCCTGAGGAGCATTTAAACCAGATCTAAACTGCACTGAATAGAAGCTAGAAGCTTCCCTACCTTTGCTTACAATGAAATACTCAGATTAATAATTGTGTGATTCATTATTTATATTTTTAAAAGGAAGGACAAATGAGTCAGACCTTTTTACTACCTCAGGTCAGAACTGATCAATCTAATAAGCATTCTTTAGGAAATAGTGGGCCCCGTCTTTCTCATCAGCGATAGTACTTTGCTTTTTATGATGCCCTTCCAAGTCCACAATGCTCTTCTTCTCCCATTTGACTTTCATTCAGCTAATAGAGTCATGTGCTAGGTCCTGGGGAAATCACATTGAGCAAAACTCTCAGTCTCTACTAGGGCAGATAAAACATGCACAAAAATCATTCTGGTCCCAGGATACTGCCAGTGCATATGTAAAAAACAGAACCATAGAAGCTCAATAAAGGCAGTGTTGCTCCTCATCTGAGTTTAAGAGTGGGAGGTGCTTTAGTCCTGGAAGGTCTACAGAGCCTGGGGAGGGAAAGAAGCTATTTCAAATAGGTCAGGACTGTGGAGACCAGCACAGATGTATGTGAGATGTACACTGGCAAAATGCCATTGGAGCACAAGATTTCTTTAGGAAGGAAGTGGGAGAGAAGGCTGGAGAATCGAGCTTAGGCCTGAGAAGTGTGGGGGTGGTACGCCAGGCTCTGGGGTAAATATGAAGTTACTAAGAAACATAGAGACATGGAAAGATATTTTTGGGGGTGGGATAAGGTGGTCTGATCAGTGTTATGATGACAATGAGTCGTGGATGGGGAGACTGGGAGCAGTAGGAACTATAAGGAGGCTCTTGTCTCAGTTCCTGTCAGGGAAGACGGTGAGCTCTTGTTTTCATCAAATGTATCATGATCACTTGTCCCTGGGACTTGTTTCCCTCACTTGACTATAAGCTCACATCTTTTGGCCTCGCAGTCATCTCTGCATACTCAGTTTGGCTGAGAGTAGGAATCTCACGACATCTGCTTTACCAGACGAGTGGTAATTGGATGTTGCCAGTGAAACTGGAAAGGAGAGATGGATATGAGCATCGGTGGGGTTAGAGAGAAGACAGGATCATCTACAGTAGTGTTGGGAGGTGTGATGGTTACTTTTGTCAGCTTGACACAAGCTCGAGTTATCTGGGAAGAGGAACCTCAATTGAGAAAATTCTTCCATCAGATTGATCTGTGGGCAAGCCTGTGGTACATTTTCTTGATTAATGCTTATTAATGGGAGAGTTCAGCTTATTGTGAATGGTACCATCCCTGGGTAGGTGGGCCTAGGTACTATAAGAAAGCAGGCTGAGTAAGGCATGGGGAACAGGCCAGTAAGCAGCATGGTATCTGCTTTAGTTCTGTCTCTGGGTTCTTGCTTTGAGTTCCTCTCCTGGTTTCTCTCAATGATGGACTATAATCTTGAAGATAAAACAAACCCTTCCCTCCCGAAGTTTCTTTTATTTGGTGTTTTAGCTCAGCAGCAGAAAGCAAACTAGAATAGGAAGACTAACACAGTTTACATAGATGTCCTGTGAAAATGCAGCTAAACTCTTTGTCAGCCTCTGAAAACCTTTTCTTACCTCTGTGTGCTCCCAATCTTTATTTGGCTTCTCTACAGCATCACCATAATTCTGCTTGTTTGATTGTTGAACCATAGCTAAGCTTGGTACAAAGAGAGGTATTTGAACAAAGATGCTGAGTCTATCTTTTGTACCTGAAGGGACAATCCATATTATTATATTCTTGTTTACATGTGTGGTGATTTCACTTTTGTTTTTGAGAGAGAGTCTCATGTATTCAAGGATGGATTAGAACCTTTTAGGTAACTGAGATGATGGTTTGATGGGGGCTGTAGACAGAACCCCTGGCCTTATATTATGCCTTAAATAAGCACTCTACCAATTGAACTACATCCTCACCTCTTATTTTCTTTTTTTTACTACGTTGTAGTCGTTTATCTACTTGAAGGCAAGGGCTGCACCTATAACACCTTAATTTTTTTCTGTCCCATGGTTCTATAAGACACTAGAAATTTTCATATGTTTGGCTATAAGCCTTAACTGTCAATGGAGGAGCCATCTCTCCAGCTCCATTTCAAGTGTTTGAAGGAGTGACTATCATGTAAAACTTTCTGCATGGAGACATGGTTTATATACCTGGCCCCATTCTAATCTAATCTTGGAGGGAGGGAGATCCCACATTAGTCACCCTTGAGAAAACTCAGCATTTAAAGAAATAGTCTATCGAGAAACAAGAAAGCTTTTCTCTCTTGTCAGTAAGTGACTTTTTGTGTGTGTGGAAAGAAACGCACTAACAAGAATCTAGAAGCATAGAATGCAGAGGACTGAAAGATCAATAGCGCATTGGAATACAGAGGTCCTCGCAAGTGAAAGGACTTCCTACAAAGGGCAAAGGGACTGAGGAGCTGTTAACTTGGCCTAACCTGACAGCAGACACAACTGATGCTCTGGCCTTAGCCTGGCGCCTTTCCCATTTAATGGAGCAGAAGATTTTTTTTCCAGGAAAATACCAGAACAATAAGCAAAAGCATCCTGGTTATGATTTCAGTTCTGAGGGTGAGCTCGTTATGTGAAGTACAAAGCCTTTCCCTTGGATATCCACTGGCAGGGTCATTACAATTAGGGGTACATTAGCTTGTCAGGGCAGAATGCATTTCTCATTGTTCCTGTACTCTTGTGTTGACAGTCACCTCCTTGTTAGCCATTTCTCCGTGGTCAGCTTCTCACTCCTGCTCCCTGACACTCAGGATGCTTATGGGCAGTGAGGCTTCAAGTACTAATACTTGGGGTGTGTAATTTTGATCTTGGTCCAAATCAAACAGAATTATGAAAATCAATGAACTATTTAAACAATATCCATCATAGAATAAAAGCCCCTGCAGTACTACTGCACAAGTGGCTCTTTTCAGTCCCGTTCGCATTACCCACTGCTCGGGGTCATTCGTGTCATTTTCCTTCTCAATAGCTGCAGATAATCGAAAGCTGAACAGATTACTCTCATGGGTCTCTCTACACATCAAATATCCATCCTGCTGAACTTTGCTTCTTATCACACAACAGAATTTCTGTTTTTAACTTGAAATACAATTTGTTCCCTTTAGCCAAAGAAGCCACTCTCTCACTTTAGAAAAACACTTGAGGTTTCGGGAGAGCCTTTCAGTTTCTTCCATGCTTAGCACCATTCTGACCCTAATTGAGACAGTAGTTTCAATTGTGTGTTCCCCAACTTCAGGAGGACAAGGACATTTTGTGGGGATATAAGGCCTGGGCTAAAGTAAGGAGAATATAAGTGAAACAAGACACATGCAGAAGGTAGGCGATTTAAGCCCATTATCAGGGACAGAAAGCCATGTATTCTTACACAGCCAGGCAAGATAGGATAGGGGCTGTGGTGTGTTAGGGACTGCTGTTCAGCCTGAGAACAGATAGCTTCAAAGGGAAACTGTGTTCAAAGATGTGTTCTCTCAACACATCTAATTTGTTTGTGATCATTTCAGCATTTTTTTTTTGCTGGAGTTAAGAATGTGGGGAAAGAACAGCCTTCTTCATTTTCTAATGGTGTTCTCATATTCATTTCCTCCTCTAGATCTCCATATTCTGCATTGTCATTCTTGTTATCTCAAATGTCCACACTTTTACCGAACACAGTGTGGTAGTGGTAGAACAGAGAGAATAACTCTAACTCTAGATCTGAATGGGCAGGTTACTTCCTCGCTCTGGGACTCTGTTCCCTCATTTATAAAATGACTTCTAATTTTTCTTTGTGGCCTTAACATTTCAAGATTACTCCCCTGTGGATGCTTGTGTTTCCTATTCCTTAGAGTCTCAATACGGGTTATGATGTTAGTAGCTTTCCCTATACTGATCATGGGCTGAATCTTGGTGCCAGGTTTGCAGGTTTGGGGGATACTGCTTATCATATTGTCCCTGCTTCAAGGTGCCAACAGCAGAAAGCTGGCACACAAACTGATCTTTCAGTAGCACTCTCCTCTCTAATGGGCATCATATTTTTTTTTATCTCAATGCTGCACATTTTATATTAGCAAGCAAATATATTTCACTAAAATCTTCTGTAAGTTTGAGACTAGCCTAGTCTACATAGTGAGTTTCAGGTTAGCCAAGGCTACATAGTGAGACCATGCTTCAAACCCAAACCCAAACCCAAATCAAGCAAAAATGAACAACAAAAATTCCTTCTTTTAACTTCATTCCTCAACCCCACCATGCATTCTAATTTCTCTACTCCTTATAGCAAAGGTCTTCAAAGTAATTCTTCATCCACTGTGTCCAGTCTTTCTCCTATTTCCTTTTTATTGTTATCTAGAGAGAATTCACATACTACGACATTTAGCATTTTAAAGGGTACAAGCTTCTAATATTTCCAGTACACTGGTCATGTTATGTAACCATTGCCCCCACTTCTAGCACATTCCTACTGTTCTCCAAACAAGCCCTATATTCATATTAACATCCCCAGGTCATTCCTTTCATCAGCTCTGGATGACTGCTACTCTATGTTATATCTATATAGATTTGCTTCCTTTGGGAATTTTCTATAAATGTAACCATGTGATACTTTTCCTCTTGTGTTTGGTATCTTTCACTTAATTCTGTAAGGTTGATCCATGTTTTAGCATTTATCAAAACTTCATTTCTACTTTGAGTATTACTTCATGATATCTGTAGATTGCATTATGCATGTCCACTCATCACTTGATGGACATTTCTTGGTTATTACCAACCATGGTGTCATGAACATTTATGCATCTATCCAGTCTTTCTTCAATCTCTTCTATTAAGGCTTGAGTCCTTCACTGTGTTTCAGAATCTTTCCCCTTTCAGGTAAATAATGATCTTCACAGTTCAAAATAGAATGATCAATTCTCAGGACCAATTTACTTATTAATATCTGATCACTTTCATTTTTTTTTCTGGGGATGCCAGACATTTTCCCCAGGGTCATGTGTATGTGAATCACGTCATCTACCATTGAACCTTTGTCCTTTTTGAGTCACCTGATTTACATAGTGATGGAGCATGAGTTCTTCCCCCAATTTTGTAAATTGAAATATTTTAAGTCGGCTTTTATTTTTAACATTTATTGTAATGTTTTAAAATTTTATGTGTACATGTGTTTTTTATCCTACATGTGTGTGTACTACTTGCATGCCTGATATGTCTAGATACCTTGGAACTGAAGTTAAGGATGGTTGTGAGTTGCTGTGCAGTGTTGGGAATTGAGCTCAGGTTCTCTGAATGGGCAGCCAGTGATTTTAACCATTGAGCTATCTCTCTAATTTCAAGAGGTCTTTAGGAGATGATTAGATCATGAGGGTTCTGTCTCCATAATGATATTTGTGATTTTACAAAAGTTATTGGGGGAAGAGTCTACCTCTTTTCTTTCCTACTTCTGCCATGTGAAGACACACAGTAAGAGGTACCATCATGCAAGCAGAGGGTACCCCATGCTACATACTGAATCTGCTGGCACCTGGATTTTAGACTTTATACCTCCTGGCAAGGCGTCTTAGTGAGTAGAAGCACTTGCTGCACAGGCCTGCTGGCCTGAGTTTGATCCGTAGGATCCCTGTAAAGGTGGAAGGAGAGTATCAGCTCTACAAAGTTGTCCTCTGGCATGCATGCCACTGTGTGAGCACATTTGCACACACATATGCACACACACTCACAGTGGATTCCTATTGTTTATGAATAACATGATCTAAGGCAGTTTGGTTAAGAGTACAAATGGGTTGGACTAAGACAATTGACTTCCTGGACATGGTGCTTCCCTAGTTCAATGGTCCTCCTTTCCCAGTCTCTTTCACCATTCTTTCTTAAGCTAAACTATGAAGGTCTTCAGAATCATTCTGTTGCTTTCTTTTCTTAGTCTTTACTCACTTTTCTGGAGATCTCATCTGTTTCATGGATTTAAATACATTTTAAACATTGCTTGACTCCAAATGTAGATCTCTAGCTTCTTTTGAATTTCAGACTCATTCATTTAAATGTTTAACTGATTGTCAGAAATCGAATTTCTAGTCTTTTACCTTACAATACTTCCTGCATAATGTTTCTTTCTAAGAATAGAAATCCCTATATTCTGTTGCTTAGGCCAAAAACTTTGAAATTGTTTTTGACCCAGCTTTCCCACAAATACTACATCTACTTTGTCATTAGTATTGATCATGCTTATTTTCAAAATGTATACAGTTTTTCATAAATCCTATCTATCTATCTACCTATCAATCAATCATTTATCTAATCTATTATCTATCTATCTATCTATCTATCTATCTATCTATC
>LOJH01000145.1:0-28794 GCA_001685095.1 Ellobius talpinus | reverse complement strand
ATCTATCTATCTATCTATCTATCTATCTATCTACCTATCTATTATCTATCTTAATGTGCTATGGGACAAAGGGGGAAGTCATAGAACAACTTATGCAACTTATGGGAGTCAGTTCACTCCTTCCACCATGTGGGTCCCTATGATCAAATTTAGGTTATGATACTTGGAGGCAAGCACTGTTACCTGCTGAATCATCTTACTAGCTCAAGATTATTAATACATCGTATACCATATTTACATCTATATGTATACATATATAACTTCTTCATACAGCATTGCTATTTGAAATTCTATACAACTTATTGTCCTCTAGTACAATGTAAGCTCCATGAATATATTGGTTATATGGCCACACCTAGCAGGCATGTCCAGCCTGTGGCCTACAGTCTGCATGTACCTCAGGATAGTTGTGAGTGAGGATCAATACAAAATCATGAACTTACTTATAACATTATGAATTTCTTTTTGTTTTTTTCTAAGTTGATGCTATAGTTCTTGTGTGAACTTAGTAGATGACACCATTCTGCCTCAGTGTTAAAGGTTAGGCATGCCTGAAACATTTTGTAGTACATAGCAAATACTCAACAAATGTTAATCAAACAAATGAAAAGGAAATGGATTACCTGGTTGTTTTGAAAACTAGTTAACTTGTCAACTATTTATTGTGGGAGGACTGAATTCAGCAGGCAGGTTTCAAGATTTTTTTGCCTAATTTTAACTGCATTGTGATCCGGAGTGAGACTTGTTTTAAAAGACATTATAAGTGTCTCATTAGAAATTAATTTTCCTAAAGGAAGACTATTTTAAAATAAGACTTCTTGACTTAGATTATTGGCATTTGAGTTCTGGATAGCTGGGTGAATCAGGACCAGTTAACTATATTTGTGGCTTAGTTATTTATCTATAAAATAGGAGTGCTAGAAGAACCTATTCTACATTGTTACAAAGAAAGCCAAATAAAATGATGTATAATAATTACCTAACATAACATCTAGCAGTGAGTAGATCCTTAGAGAATAGCAGTTTTTGTTGCTTTTATTAAGATATAAGAAAATGTAAACAAACAACTCATCCCTCAAATAGAGGAAGTCCTGCAACAGAAACTACTGAGCACATTTCTCCAAGTGAAACTGGAGTAGCTCTTCAAGTCTTTTGTATAAATGATATTTCTTTGGGAAGTGCTCCAAAATTTGAAGGACAGTTGCTTTGTTCTTTTCCTCAGGAGGCTTTTGTGGGCCTGGACATATTCTCTTCATATTTTTCTACAGCCGCACAAGAAAAGTCACATGTGAAACTCATCAAACTTAGTATCTCCACTTCTTCATGGTTTAAAGCCTTCAAGTTGACTGTCATCCCAGGTTCTGAGTTCTGACTCTAGGGATTATTCTCACTCGGTATACTGTTAGAAACTAGGCAGCTTCCTTTGTGGGGAGAGTGCTTCCCGAGGGCTGCCAGTCTGGCTTGCTGAGCCGATTGACTCGGAAACCAGGTAAGGGCAATGGTCTTTATTTCCATGCCATGGTAATTCCTGGTATCTTGCTGTCAGACATACTTTGTGTTAGTTCCCAGTGAAATGAAGTTATAACAGAATTAGGTAGTCTGTAACTGCCACTGCATGCTAGGTTCCACTTGTGCAGGGGCACCAAGGAAGCCTGGGGTTGCATTGAAGCACATGGCTCCACATTTCACAGAAACAGTCGGGGTCTCAGAGCTGCTAGTCAGCATGTGCTCCGCAGAATTTTACATTTGCCTTTCAAGGTCCACTTCTTCCATTCCAGCTTCACCATTATCTCCCACAGCAACGAATACTGAGTTGGGCTGGGCACAGACTTGTTTATTCATCCATTAAACCCCACAGAGATCAGTAAATACTTGTTAAATCACACCACTTCTTTACTGCTTTAGCAGCATCCTTTAGTTTTGTTATTTAGATACAATTGTAGCTCGTCTTCCCAAGGATGCTGTGGATTTTTTTGTGTATGGACTTATACCTCTTTCCTGTCTCCTGCAGTGCCACACTATACTTTAAGCATTATGCTCTACAAACTGCTTAGGCAAAATGGGTCCCACCCTAGGAGCTGGGTAAAATTTTCTTCTTGACTACTTACTTTTTATTTTTTATCCGTGATTGTTAGGAGAAAATAGTACGCAACAACCATCAATTACTAAACTATATTCTTACTGTAATTCTCTTTCAAATATCAACCTAACAAAAGTGGGGTTGGAAATTAGAAACTTACTCATAAACAGTGGTCCATCCATTTTCATTACTTTTTGTTGCTAGAAGTCCTGTGTTTCCTGGGTAGGTCATCAAGGCCAAATTGTAGCCTTGAGCTGACACTCTTTTCAGGACTCCGTTGCTGCTTATGGTCAGCCAGTAGACTTGCCCTCCAGGCACCACAAGCCATAGAGGCATGCCACCTGCATCCCGGCGAATATGCACTGAATTGCCATTGCTGCTAGTGATTGCACCCAGATCACCTTCAGCATTGTAGGTGAAGTTATAGACATAGTCCCTTGTTATCAAGTTCATGGTATGTATGTGGGTTCCATTGACAGTGAACTGGTAGAGTTCTTGGTCAGCAGGTGAGGCAATCTCATAAAGGTTCATATCATTCAGATGGGCTTGGTTCCTGCTGATGGTACGAATTCGAACATTGCCAAGGTCTGCTACATAGAGGGTACCATCAGGTGACACTGCCAAGGAGGAAGGGGCTTTCATCTTTGCGTCTTTGGCGTAGCCACCATCACCTACGGGGAAAAAAAGGACCCAATTTTAATAATTGGTACCCAAAGAATTTGAGTGAGCATACCTGAGATTTAAAGCAACACACATCAAAAATCATTTTAAAGGTAAAAAAAATCAGGGAACCATCATTCTTCGCATGCCCCCTGACGATTTTGAAACCCATTTAGTCAAAAGATTGTAATTCTTGAGTCAGTAACACTAAAGATGAACAGTAAGATATAATTATCTCAGTTACACCAATTCTGTGAATTCCTAAATCCTGCTGCTCAGAATCTATTGTATTGCAGGATACAAGAATAGCAAATAACGATAGCCACACAAAATTTGCCTGCCAGTTTGTAAGTTTCTTTCCTGTTGCTATTTACAGGATTTGTTTCAGAATCTTCTGGTCCTACTATGCTTAAAAGTCATTTCCTCTGTTAATTTCCTTTGTTCCACTGTCAAAATATGCTAAGTCTGTAAGTATAACAATAATTCCAAATACCAAAGCTGGTAACTGACATAAATAGTAGATACACCTTGAATAAAATATATAAATTACTAAAACATCTATAAATCTCATTGTCCAGGAAAATACAGGAAATATTGAACAAAGTCATATTGAACAACTTACTGATTCTGGATTCTTCTCAAGGAAACACAAAACTTATGAGGGCTATTCAGTTCTGGGTGAGTAGCTTAATAGGTTTGCATGTAGCAGGGAGGGACTTCCACTCCTCAGACATGAACAGAACTGTTGACGTTTAGAGTTCTGTTTGCTATCTGAAATAACTATTCCATGTTTGTGGAAAAGGCTCGTCTTTTCCTCTCCCATTTCAGCTAAAAGGACACCATTGTTTATGGAATTTCAGAGCTTTTGACATCAAGTAACACAGGAGACTGATGCTATAAGAATTTGCAATTGGGGAATTTAATTTTGCCCATACATGCTCACAGCAGTCTGCTTGGGGTCTTTTCAACAGTCTAATAGAGCATACTTTCCATCTGGAAGGCAGTCACTTAGGGCAAGTGGCTTAATAAAATCAGTAAATATGTTTTTCAACCTATTTTCCTTTCTCTAAAGCACAAATAACGGCATGATCTTAAATTTGTATGATGTTAACTTTTTTGAGACTCTGGAAAGTTATTACATCTGTTTAGCCCAAGAACAGCAAGGAGACATGATGGAGAAATATACTTATCTCTATGTAACAAGTAAGGCAGAAGACTTGTGCAAAGGTTTTATGGCTTTTCTGGGTCACTCAGTCAGCTGTCAGTGCTAACTCCCAATACATTGCTTTCTCCACGAGCCCACACAATTGTTCATACGAATTCCTTTTTGTTTTCCTGTAGGCTTTTCTGATGCAGGTTTTGCTCTTGAAAACAGAGAGGGGAGCTGGTGAATTGCTGAAAAGGTCATACCTGAAAAACAGTCACAGTTGGGATCAATTTTGCAGTCGCAGTCAGTGGGGGCGCCGGCTATGATGGAGATCTCCCCATTGGTGGTCACTTGCTGAATGCGGTTCACTTTCCTCTCGTCTGTTTCAGCGATGAAGAGCAACCCACTGTGGGAGACGCTGATGGCCCTGGCTGACTCCAGAGTGGAGTGAATTGCTACTTTGCTGACCAAGAAATGATCCATGCCGGGCACCTGGCAGTGAATGGGACGCCCTGCAATGATCCGCACACGCCTGTTCTCAGAAATCTGCAGCACGATGTTGTTATCCAGGACATACAATGAGTTGTCCATGGGATTGACTGTGAGGTCGGTTGGCCACTCTAATCGCACCTACAAAAAGAACAAACAGAACACATACCACTAAGTTACCACATCATTCCAGAGACAATTTTACCTTATGAGTAATAAATAGCTTATTGTTTCTGTACTATTACTGACTTCAGCAACATTGATGCTGTCTGATAATGAGGGATGGATAGGTAATCACACAGCCTGTTAAACATATTTATCATTTATGCTATTTCTAACACAATATAATTGTTTTCCATAATCCCGAAGGATCTTCTAGATAAGTGGAATTCAGAGTGTGGTCTCTGGAACTGACAACCATAGCATTACTTGAGAAATGATTACAAATGCAAACGTTGAGGCTCTATCCTAGGTGCATTGTATCATAATCCCTGAGAACAGGGACCCGACTGTCTGTGTTTTTACAAATCTCTAGATGATTTTGAAGGTTATTGCTGTAGGACCTCTGGATAAACACACGCACGCACACACACACATACACAATTCTTTTATTGTCTTGTATATATTTAGAAAAGCAAAGTCATAAAGATTTTGGGACAATGAAGTCCTGGGGAAACCAGCTTTTCACCCAATCAACAGCCTTTTGGTCAGGGCCTGCCATTAGCATAGGCCTAATATCCATCTTGTATATTATGCAGGTATAGTCTGCTAGCTATTGATCTGGAGTCCTAGGTGGGAACATACTTCTCACTTAGCTGGGTCTTATTTAGTTCTTGGGTCCTCAAACTTGGCGAAGAAACAGGTTGGTTTCTGATTTCCCCGAATGTTTGATGAGAACATTCTCTGTACTAAGCATCGTGCTAAGCTTTAGGGATTAAAATACAGTTTTCTGAGACATGAACTTATGCCATTAAGGAACTGTTTCGTCAAGTAGGGCCCTTGAAAGCACTATTAGAGATTACTCTCCATGTTGTGAGAAGGAAGCAATAGAAAGGGCATGAGAGGACTTCACATAGATGTGGAGGCAGGATATTAATAGACATGACAGTGTGTAAGCCAAGGGTGAAGTGACCAGTAGAGAAGAGCAGCATACGTGAAGGACCATTTGGGCAGAGCAAATAGCAAGGGTAAAAGCCTAAACATCAGAGACGGCATGACTCACCTCGGGTACAATAAATATTTTCAGTAAGGTTAATATAGTTTCAGTGCATGGAAATAATAAAGTGATGCCAACCAGGAGGTAGAGAGTGACTAGATGTTGCAGAGTAAATCCTGTACTTTTCAAAGTTAGGTCTCATGGCACTAACCTTCATTGTGACTGTGTTTGGAGCTAGGGTATCTAAAGAATAAATTAGGATAGTTAAGATGGTAAGAGTGGAGACCTCTCCAAACTGTAAGTGTGATTATGGAAATGGAGACTGCACACACTTAGAGGTTGTCTGTATGTGGATATAGCAAGAAGATGGCCATCTGAATGTAAAAAAGAGAGGTCTTAAAAGAAGTCAACATCTGTGTCTTTGGTTTCCAGTGGCCAAAGATTTGAGAAAATAAATTTTGTTATTGAAGATACCTGAACTTTGCTATTTTGTTATGGCATCTCTGCTAAACAAATATACCAGGTAATAAAAGGAAGCACATATCAGTTTTGTTCGTGTGACTGGGGTAGTCACTGAAGGGCTTTAAGTAGGCGGATTGGCATAGTCATATTTGGGTTTCAGATGGATCTTACTGCCTGCTCCAGAGACAATGTGGGAGGCAGAGGTGAGACCAGCCAGTTTGGTGGCTTCTGCATTAGGCTAGGTAAGGAATTATGCTATATAAACTAGGAAGGCAATGTAGGGTATTGAGAGTACAGAGACTTGAGATGTTTGAGAAGAGTAAAACAGTGTGTGTGTGTGTGTGTGTGTGCGTGCGCTCGCGTGCATGCGCGTGTGCACGTCTGTGTCTAGTGTGCCCTGTCCAAGGGCTGTGCTAGATGCTGAGGATAAACTAAGTAAACATGACTTCACTGTAGTTCTTTTCTGGACATGAGTTGGCTTAGTGCCTGCCCTGACATTTCCCGATGGTGACTGCTTATCCCTAGGTACTTCATGGAGAACTCTGCTCCATATTGCACTCCCCACATCAGCACTCATTGCTATCCATTTCTCTCCTTTCCGGCTAGACAAAGGCAGAAAAAAATCTTATTCAGGACTAAAATAGTGAAAGTAATGTAACTACGCTTTTCAACTTTGCAGGAAGGCCGATGGAAGTCTTTGTTTTTCTCACGGAATCGGAATGTTTGGAAAGTAGATATGGACTTTCACTGCATTTTGAGGCCCACTACTTCCTCAGCTGAAAGAGACCTTATGTATAGTGATTAATAAAGTGGGGAAAGGCCCGATCTGATGTCTGAGATAAGAACTTATTTTTTTACTTGTCCCCCCTAAGGGTGGTGCTGTGAGGAAAGCAAAGGTTGCCTTTGGCTTCTCCTTGTTATACTACACGAGGCTCTTTGCCCCCATGTCTGAGTGTCCCCCAAATGCCCAGAAACCTCACTGTGTCCCCATAGCTTTCTGTGCCCTCTACTTCTACCTCTACAAATGCTGCCCTTCTCTGGTCAGTAACCATATGCCTCTGGGCAAGCTAGGAATTTGTGTGCTAATGGGGTATAAAGCTCAGCTTGTATTATGCATGTTCTACAAAGCCTTTCGGACTGAGGCCATTGGATAAACATTAACCACCAGCAGCCACAGCTCCCAGAACAGTTTGTGGTGATGTGTTCCTCAGCATGTCTATCTGAGGCCTTTGCGTGTCAGTGTGCTGCCACAGAGAGACACAGTGAGTGCCTGCTGCCACTGCCGTTGCCACTGCTGCTACTGTGGAGGGTTGGCTCTCCCTTCACCCCGTGCCCCCACCTTGGACCTCTATATACACTATCAAACTTGTCCAGAAGCGGTCTGTGTGCTCTAGTCCTATGGAACACGGTCCCCTGGGAAATAAGTCAGGGCTGGCTGAGGAAGAGGAAATGGATTGATTTCAGTACAACACTCCTATTTTGATCGAGTCTGAAGTTGGTGACCCAGAAAAAACAAAGCTGGCTGAAATGACGTTCTAATTATCCCCACTCAGGGAGCCAGAGCCAGGGCAGAGGCCCGGGAATGGCACACACCTGGCAGAAGCTATGGAAGGAACATATTTTAGACTCTGTTCTCAGCTATCAAGGCTGCCTCTGAGATAAAAGCTGGCGGTGAGAAAACAAGCTGTGAAATTCTCCAACTCTTGCAACCCAATTTAAGCCGATACTATTGGTGTCATGTTTATTAGATTTAATATTGCCTCAAAAATACACCAGACATTGTGTCTGTTTGTTTTCTTTCCCATCAAATGAGCTACCCTCTGGCAGTTTTCTGTGACTAAAGTGGCCTTTGTGCTTTTGAGACACTTTGTATGCCAGCTACATAGAATCCCTTTAATTCCCATTTGAATCAGTGGGGTAGCTTGTCTGTGAGATCTGCTCAGATGAAAGATGTGTGCCTATTTAGTAGTCGAGGGGCCATTGTTTTAGAGGATGGACCTTTTCACTGCTTTTAGGTTGTCAGTTCCTTTTATGCCATTCTTATGTTAAATGTGTCCATTTCCAGGTAATTTTACAAGGAAGTAGTGCTTTACATCCACACAGTAAAAACAGAGCCTCTCCACCCCATCCAACATATGTAGTGATGATTTTGAGCTGATTCTGGCTGGTGGAACAAGCATCTATTAATTGTGGAGAGATCCCACAACTCTGTGCTACTGAGATGGATCTAAGGTTAACTTCCAGAAGCTGCTGCCATTTATACAACTGTGATTTTTTAAATTGAGGGGGGGTTGCATGTGGTAGTAGAAAAACATTTTCTTTTAGAGTGGGACTCAGAAGAGCCCCAAGAGCATCAGCGAAGGCTCTGTCGACTCTGCTGATCCAGCCTACAGGCAAACCATTAGGTCTAATTTGTGGTGCTTGCCCCACCTTGTAAAAATATACTAATTTTTTCAAAATGTCAAAATGCGTTTAAGCTAAACTAGCATTAAAGGTCACTGGCATAGCCTCTAGCTGGTGGAATGTACCCATCCCTCAACAACCTTCCCTGAGAAATAACCCTGAGCAGAAAGGAGCTCTGGGTTGGGATGACAGCACTTGACAGTGCTGTCTTCCTCTGCTAATTGAAAACTTGCCTTGAAGGGAGTTGACTCTCAGGTCAACCAGTCCTGTGACTGACTTAAAGTTCTCGCTAATTTTGACCTCACTATCAGTGTAGAAGACAGCAGGATTCTACAGAGAAAAACCTGTGTGTAAAAGCAAATTCTAAATATGAGCCCTTTGATTATACAAAGTTCAAAATTCAAAATGCCTTCAGTTGCAAGACTAACTGTGCAATGAAGAAGACATAGAGCATTAGTTAAATACTTGGCTTCCCTCTAACAGTCTGACTCAGGGTTCCCACACAGGCTTCTGTGTAATAGTAGGAAAACTAGGGTATCTTTTGTGCAGCTCTGATTTTTTCATCTGTATCAAGGAGAATAGGTTAATGATCATATATCTGTGTGTTTGAATGTGCATATACATGAAATATTTATTTTTTTACTTATATAGATTAAATGATATGTGGTGATGTGCAGTGCTTATCCTGGTGCCTGGCACATGGTAGAGGGTACTAGGTGGTATAAAAATGATTTCGTGTAATTTCCTTTCAACACTTTCTTAAACTTCAGTTTTCTAGATAAGATTTTCATGGATTTTGATTCAGCTCTGTGCCAACTACACTAGAGTAGATCTAATATTTTTCTTTAAATTGACCAATTTCTTAAGTATGAATGTGCACTTCTGCCCATTTATTTGAATTGGTCTTTAGCATTCACAAAACCAGAGAAGCACTAGCCTAGGTCATTAATAGAAATATTATTTATTGACTCCTTCATAGGTATCAGGTACTTAGTATGGATTAGCACTTTATATACTTTAGAATATAATTATTTGAGAAAAATAATTTCTATTCCCAACTTACCATGTTTCTGTCCTTCCTTAGTTCATAGTTAAGAGATGGAAGGCAGATATAGAAATATATCATTCAGTATAGCACAGGTCAATGTCATTCTAAATGCATGCTGAGAATGATATGGGTCCACAGAAGTGGGAGTTCCAGCAAGATTTTTAGAAGTGAGAATTAGAATTAACTTGCAAGAAGAAACAAAGGTACTAAGGATCAAGAATGATCTCAGCATAAGGAAGATTAATAAAAATAAAGAAGCATGAAATCATATGGGAGTGTGGGGTCTACGGTCTGGGTCCACTCAGCTATAATACAGGGTAGCTATTATGACATTCTAAATGTTTGTGAAGGGATAGGTCCAGGTTTCTAATGAGAGACATTTTCAAGCTGGGGTCAGCACCATGCATTTGCAGAGAATGTTTAGCATCTTTGTACCACATATGTCAGCAGCATCTTTACTTCCATTAATAATAACAAAAATGCGTGTTCCCTAAAGAACAAAACCATCCTTTGTTGAGAACTACTGGACTAAGCTTTAGAAGGATATGTATTCTAAGACTTTTTAGCCTTAAGCTGTAGATGGCAAAGAGAGAATGCGGATCTTTAAAGTCGATAGCTGACAAGGTCAGTTTAATACTTCAGAAACATTACTTAGGGTGAAGTTCAGGGGACAGTTGTGGGGAAAAGACTTAGCTACAGGATAATCAATCCAGAGACCACCCAGTTATTATTCCATGCATTCATTTATTCGTTCTCCCATCTAACCATAAGGAGACTCTATCTTCCTGGCACTCAGAGTCTGAAATACTGCATCTCTTTCAGATGCAGAAGAATTTGTGAGAATTCGCGACAGTTATGTACTTTCTCCATAGAAGATATGCTCAGATGTAGTGGAGTGAAGTGGTTAGCAGCTCAGTCTCTGCTGTTGAAACATTTTGGATCAAAATTTTAAATGATAGAATTTGCTACTGCTGTGTCTTCAGCGAATCAACTAACACAAGCATTTCAGTCTTCTCCCATAGAAATTAAGTCAAATAATACCTTACAAAATTTGTAAGAATTCAATGAAAACACAAACATTGTACTTCACCAGAGCACCCAATACATAGGAAAAAGGAAACGAATAGCTAATCTGGATCTGAGGACAAGCTGTGCAGTGGTTAGGGAAACCCACCCCTGCCTGTGAATCTTCTTGTGTCTCTCCAACTATTGCAATGCTCTCCTCCCTGGACATCCTGCGAACTCTTAAGTTTAAGAACATGGTCATACTCTTTAAAGACTTCCAGTGATTCCATATCACCAGGCACTCACTCGTTTGCTCTATTCCTCAGGGATTTCTCAAAACAATAAAACTTCCAAGAAATCTTTGACTTATTTGGGGATAATATTCAGTTAATTCCCTGGTTAATAGTTTGGTTTATTAATTGGGCCACCTTGGTATTTATAACAGTACTTTTGACCCAGTATCAAGGACAGGACATGTTAAATTAATTTCCTTTCTCTGTCAATTAAAAGCCTATTAGTGCTATCTTTCACACTATGCTACATATTAAGAAACCAGTTCTAAAGAAGAGAGTGGAATCCTCCCCTCATGGAGATTATAGTCTTTTGTTCACTTCATTTGTTCTATTTATCTGTAAGTACACGGGATTTCCATTGGCATAGAGCAATCAGTTATTCCTTTTCCACTCCAGTCACTTTAAGAAGTTAACTATGGTGGAAATGCCTCAAAGATAGACCATGATTATTACAGTATTCTACAATCACCACCAATTGCTAATAAAGTTCCATAGGGTTAGAGAAAACTAGCCATTTTGTAGAAGGTCCTGCCTTCCATCCTAGACACAATTTCTGATCTCCCTCCTTTAGTCTACTCAGAGCTCTGTGGCTCATTTAACAAGTGACTGCTTGACTTTGAGCTCTAAGGCTTCTTCAGTAGGACTTTTCAGGAAGTGTATGATTATCTCCTTTGAGGTATGCCAGCCCTGGGGACAATGCAGTGATGGGGCTGAATGCTCTGTACCAGGTGTTCTGCCAGCACTATGTTAGATGTCCCCATGCTTCTAAAAGTCGACAACCCCAGATTGTTAGAATTACTTTTTGTCAGTTTTCAAATGGCAGTCTCATTTCTTGACACCGACACTGTCTAAGCATCTTCAAATTTATAGAAGAAGGGAAATGTTGCCTGAAGGAAGGTTTTTTTTCTTTTTCATTTGGAAATCATGATGACACCTATAAGAGTGGCTTTTCTTACTGATCTTGATTTTAAAGAGTAGAAATTATTAGAAGGTGAAACATATCAAGATTCTGTGACCTTTTCAATAAGTAAACTATTTTGCATTATCTCAGATCCACATTCTGTAGCTTGCCGTAATGGCTGGATACTTTGAGGAATCTCTTAACCGTTGCTCAAAAGCATCCCCATGGTCTGCGTTGTCCAATGAGAGCCCATGAGAAAACTGGAAATTTAAATTGCAGTATTCATTGAAAATGAATAGGTAATGTCAGTCTAATCACGACTTACAATTAGACTAATCTTTAGAATTAGTCTACTACAGAGCACATAGGCTAAACTGTATATACCTCAATGTTCCTAAATAAATATTGAAGTGAGTGAAAGAAAGCAAAGGAAAACAAAATACCCCCTATACCCTGCATAAATGGAACAATCATCCCCAAGTAGTAGTCTTGACATTTCATCTTCAAATAATTTACACCTTTATAAGCAAGGTCATTTAGGGCCATTATTCTTTTAAGTGCCATCTTTCTTTGCAATATAGGCAAACCAAAATTTATTGAGGTGGAATTTCTTCCCCTTATAAATTTGAAGATGCTCAGATAGGTCAATATGAAATCTCAAATGTGTGCCTATTGATATTCCTGTGTCAGAAACTTCCAGTTCTACATCTACCCCATAATTCATTCAATTTGTCCTCCTTAATGGCCAACCTCCATTATTATGTAATACACATTGCTATTTAGAATAAAACATTATTTTCAGACAGTGTGTAAGTGGAAGTGTGGAATCATCTAGACTAACAAGTGTATATTATAAAGATTTCTCAATGGAGAGCTAATTGACCTGGAAGCAGCTTTGTTTGGTCTTAGCTATCTTTGGGTTACATGGATGCTGAAGGTTTTGCCAGACTTCTTGGGCCATGACATTGCTTAGAAACAAAAGTTATGTGCTCAGGCAGTAGTAATGTAGGAGCTTGGATCCTGGGTGGATCTGTGGAGCTTCCACCTCAATCCTGAATAATATCTATTTTGCCCAATATCTTGTTTGCACTTCTGTTGTATTGAGGGTTTCTGTTATTCTCAATGGAATATCATCAAAATGAATATGATACTCTAGTTGTTAGCTTTTCATTTTGACTGGGGCTACTGATTATACCATTATAGTTACATTGGCCTAAAAAAGTTCTAGTGTTTCCTTTTTAGATAAATCCCCTGTTTTTACAAAATTAAGGTAAATTTGTAGACAAATTTCTGTCCCGCCTGGTCCTGCAGCCATTCAGTCCCAAAGAAACACAGAGAGGCTTATATTAATTATAAACTGTTTTGCCTCAACTCTCAGGAGTATTATTAACTAGCTCTTACAACTTAAATTAACCCATAATTCTTATCTATGTTTAGCCATGTGGCTTGGTACCTTTTCTCAGTAAGGTATTCTCGTCTTGCTTCCTCTGCCTTTCTTCTTCCCAGAATTCTCTTAGTCTTGTCCTGTGTATACATCCTGCCTGACTACTGGTCAATCAGCGTTTTATTAAACCAATATGAGTGACAAATCTTTGCAGTGTACAAGAGCATTATCCCACAGTATATATAAATATATAAATTAAACTAAATTAATATTTTGGTAAATGTGGGAAATACAATTAGGGCAGTGTTTTAGAATTGTTTCTTTTAACTGGCACATAAAAAAGCCCTAAAAATTATTCATGTTAGTGAAGTGCCATGCAAAGTTTTGATATATGTATATATTCTATAATGTTTAAATCAGATTAAATATATTTATCTCCTCCAGAACTTTTCTTTTTCTATGGTAAAAACTTTCAAAATCCTGTCTTTTAGCCTTTTGAAATGTAAGATTGCTTAATTGTTGCCTGTAGTCACTGAACTGTAACTAGCACAGCAAAATAGTTTGTAATCTTCTAAAGCATGAAGCAACTAACAGTCCTACTCAGCTATGATATCAATGAATCACAGTAGCTGGTATGACACAATAACCCTAGTAGTGTAATAGTGGTATGCATACCTTGGTAGTAACCAACTGCTCTCTAATTGGCTCAAGACCCATTGAAAAAGAGGGAAATCATTCCTGGTACTGGAACCTAGCCAACTATCAAGGACTTATGAGTCATGGATCTTGGATAAGAATCTATAACTACCACTTTACTAAACCAGCATAGTACCTGACTACATTCTAAATATTTTTTCCTATTCTCCAGATAAGTATAGTTCTCTTCTCTCATAAAAAAAATCATTGCAACAGACAAAGGTCATTGCAGAAAACTTCATCCAATTAAAATTCAGACTCGTGGATCCCAGTTCCAACTGATATATGTACAAAACAATTAAGGCTCAGGGAGGATATATTTGAAGATATCAACAGTTTTCAGTACTGCAAAGGAGTCTAGAGACCAAAAATCTTGGGAGATGATTATTCTGGAGGAAAGAAACAGTGAAAGAAGTCCTTCTTTTAATATAGGGGTTTCATTTAAGCTCATTAAGAGAAAAAGCACACATCTCTTCTAAGATGGCTCTTGGGTCCACAATCCCTGTCCAAAAGCATACTGTTGGAGAGCCTGAAAATTCACACCACCACTGGAGACCCAAAGTCTGATGGGTGCTGTAAAAGTTTGTTCATACAGGCTCTCTAAGAACAATCAGCACATGCATATTCTCTATGAGTCTGCCGTGTAATTGCCACTACCTCATCTTAATAACAGGCATAATTGCTCTGAGTTTCCGTTGACACTTTGTGGCATCTCCTTTTTGAAGCCTCAATTTTGGAAATGGCAATTGTGAAAACACAGAATGTTGAATCACTTCCACTTTTCAATTTACAGTCAAAGTCATCTATCACCGGGAGATGAAGGCCCAGTGTGAAAACTACAGAATGTCCTTCAGACTCCACAGCTAATTTGTTTGTAAATTCGATTGTTATTGTAAGAAGAACATATTGTACATGATGCTACTTACATGATGCTACTTGCCAATTTACTATTTTATGTCTGTTGTATCTTAGGCTTTTATCATTGCAGTCAAAGAAATTAACCCTTTCAGCATTTGTAGAAGCAGGGAGAGGAACATGGAAGCTTTACTGTTTTCTCTTTTGAGTCTCTATTTTACTTTTACATCTACTTAGTAAATATCTACTGCATATTCATCACTGTGGGGGATAGACTGGCTGAAGGAGGGTAAAGCAGACAACAGTCTTAGAAAATACACAGTTTCATGAGGCTAGGTAGCAAGAGTAAGTTCTGTGATACTTCAGTGAAGAGATCACTGTGTGTCTTTGTGAAGGAGATGGAACTCTTGCCTTCCTGAGTACCAAGGTTTTGCTTGCACAGAAAAGCCTGGAGCTAAAAAGAAGTCCCTAAAATCACCCTTCAGTTGCTTCCTGCTGAGAAGCTGCAGAAACTTGTCTGTTTCTGGTTGTTAATATTACAGTATTGGCTCAAAAAGATAGGCCAAGCTTCCAATTCCCTTTGGCACCTAGAGCAATTTACAGGCCAGAAGTATGAGTGCACGGCTTTTATGAAATGGTCTGATTTCATTGATCAGTCACTTTGAGATTATGTTTTCATTTCTGTACCTACTGCTAACCCTTCTTGCTGATGTAATATTTCAGGAAGAAACTATGAAAAGATTTCACCGTGGAGATGTGAAGATATGAGTGGGCATGGCTCTGAATGGGAAGAGGAAATATCAAAGCTTATGATTGCTCGCCTCTGAAGTTCATTTAAAGTTAGACTAGAATTCCACAGACTGTCTCTCTCATCAGAACTCTGTAATGTTTCCAAATGATAAGGACATTAATAACAGCAGCTGGCCTAATGAATATTTAGAAGGAGAATTTTACTGGTTGTATTTTCATTAGGGCTTCAATGTGCTTCCGGGTTTTGCCCACTACTTCCCTGTGTGAAAGACAAAGTTAAACATACTCAACAGATGGCCCAGCTCAAGCTTATGTTTCCAGAACTCTGGAGATTGACCACCTGACCACTTACCACATACCTAGAATAATTTAAGGAAGCATTCAGATTATAGACGTTGGTCTGAACAAAGCAAAAAAATAGGTGATGCGTAGTGAATACTGGAGTTTTAATGAGTGGGGAGTCAAAATCACCCTCACAACACATTGAGCATCTCTGGTTGAAGTCTTTTAATAACAGCTTCTTACAGATTCAGTAATGATGAAATCCTTTGTGGGAAACAGTCCACTCTAATTAATGTTTCATCCAAGCTGTAAGCATATCTGAGTGACTCCAGCCGCAACAATGACATGAAAATCTAACACCTCATTGCACAGTACGGTGGTTATTAAGTTACTGTCTCACATCTCCAAATTCGTCCTTTTAAAGACATTGCTTCGTGATAGTAGGGTTGGGACTATGCTCTCTACATTTTCTATTTTGTCAGCTGGATTTTTGATAGATTCTGACAGTACAGAAAATAAAGGTATGCTGGGAGGCTTAAGGAGTGAGAAGGGACTTCTTCCTTCCTGTTTGCTTTCTGTTCCTGTCAACATCACCTCAATAGCAGACCTTCATTCTGGCAGCAATAGCTGGCTGCACTTTCCAGCTAATTTGCATAGTCTGAGACTCCGTGTCATCATGCCCTCTTATAGGTGCCAACATCAAATTTGTTATTAGTACATTCTCAATGTGAGAATGCTAGCATCCTTTCCTCAACAGCCTATGATCTACCTCCATGGAACAAAACTCCTTCATTTCTAGGTTCTAACAATCTCAAGCCTTTCTGTTTGTTTCACAGGCCTATAGGTGGTAGCCATTTCCTGAAGGTATCTGTAGTTTTCATAATTCATTTAACATCTGTGCAGCCCATCCCATATATTAAATAGTATTATAATAATTATGTCCTTTCTATTTTTTCACTGGGTCTCAACTAATATTTAGAGTATGATACAGGAAGAGTAACACATTGCTGTAGGCCAATGGTAATAATAAAGTAGTGGCAATGGTTAGTCTGAATTGTCAACTTCATGTAATTTAGAATCATCCAGAGAAAAGTGTCTCTGGAATGTCTGTGAGGGATTACCTTAATTATGTTAACTGATGTGGTGAGACCTGTCCCATTCTTGGGTGGAACCATTCTCTGAGTGTGGAGTCCAGGACTGGTAGAAAAGAGAAAGTTACCTGGGGACTGGCATGCATGCATTTGCTGAGCTCTTCTTCCGAATGTGGACATAATGCAACTAATTAGCTGCTCAACTATCCTGCTGCCTTGATTTCTCTGACATGATGTACTGATCCTTGAACTGTGAACTAAAATAAACATCTTTACTATTTAAATTGTTTATATTAGAGTATTTTTTATCATATCAACAGAAAATAAGCTAAGATGCTGGTAAGTGTGAAATAGTAAAGGTGAGCGAAAACTACCAAGGGCCATCTTGTTATTAGTCATGCATTAGCTGGCCTAGGCTGAGCCAAAGTAATAAGTACTAAAATTGCCATTAAAGTCCAAAAACCCACATAAAATAAACTTGTATGTTAGGAATTTTGTTGTGAATGACTTTAACTAGAGCTTTTCTGACACTTTTGAAATGCTATTATTCTGTATATTCTGTACAACCTTCTCATTCTTGTGATATTTGAGTATAATTTTATAGTAGGTTATATGATTTACCCATATGCTTTTGTACTTTGTTGACCTACAACATCTATGTGTCCAATTTTGTTTTAAAACAGTAATGTGTTGAGTATCAACTACCACATTTCTTTTATATTCCCACTTAATAGTTACCTTGTTAGATATTGGAATCATTCCTTCAGAATGGTCTTCTCCTGGATTGGGGCAATGGAAGTGTACTAAGAGTTGAATTAAATGGCTATGAGAAATTATCTCAGTTTATTTTCACATGGATGTTGTAGACACTAAGAGAGAAAGTTGTATTTTGTCATCTTGACTGATTTTTGTCCTTAAAAATTGGAATCGTACAACATTTACTGGAATAAACCACATGACAGACTTGAGTATCAAACTTTCCAAATGTTTTGGCCTTACAATAGTCATTTATCAAATGAATTCCATGCCCAAAAAGAGAGAGTATGTCTCAGGATAAGTCCTCTCAACAAAATACCCTGTTGGTAAATGCTTTGCATGTTTCCTTGTTCACATTTCCAAATACACTGACTTTTTACATGACTAGATGATCCTTTTGTTTTGTAGAACACCATCTTTGGATTGTGTTGCCACTTGATGAAGAAGGCTTGGTGTTGATTGATGTAGTTCCCTTTCCTATAGTTAAGAGGCGCTTGGGGCTATACTTAAAGGGATAGTCATACACATAAAGAGGCCAGTGGCTTATGATGGGATATTGTCCTAAAACATCTTGAAACAAGCCACAGAGTTTATCCCACAGGTATTCCCGTGTCTTATACAGGTTCAGGTTCAGCTCAGGTCATGGAGTATGCCAAGCAAAACGTAGAGAAAAATGCACGGTTAAAAGTAGTTTGCAAGCTCTGCATTTTGTGACTCTTCCTGAACTTTGGAGATGCTTTTCCTCGGGTGCTTAATAGTTTTAATAAGAACTAACATGCCATTGTCCTTTGTGGTGAACGAGGACACTGCTGAGAGAGTTTTATTTATGTGATAAATTACATTTTCGATATAGCATTGAACATGGTACTTGACTTTTATTTTAAGGCAACTGAAAACTCTGCCTTTGCCTCTGCGCAGATGCCCAATAGAGCTTGGATCTGCTGAATTTGAAGGTGTGGGACCTGCTGTTCTCTGCTTCGCATATAAGTGGCTTGGGCTTTCAACATGGAGGCATCACTGCAAATATCTGTAATAACAGGTCATTTTTATTAGAGTTTACTGATAGTATGTTTACTTGAGAGATGTAGGCCCCAAAGTACAGTTAAAACTATTTAAGTTATTTGGAGATAAAAAGTATGTAAAGGAAACCTGTCGATAATCTTGTTGCCACATTTCTCCCAGGTTATCATTTTATATTAGGTTAAAAAACCCCAATAGACATGGATAGAATTTGAATATCTTGAAGCAAACAACCCCTCAAACCAAAGCTCAAAGCAAAAACAATAACAAACCAGAGTCATTGGGTAGGTGAAGGGATTCACAGACTAAACTTGATTCATAAAATCCAAGGGCACTGTTTTCTCTTGAGGAAGCTCTAGCTTCAAAACTTCTTTTGATTTTTTACTTAGCTGGAAGCTTTTCTGTTTCATTTTGTTTTTGTTTGAGCATGATAGCATTCTTATATTGACCTAGATAAACTCTTCTATGTTATCTACTCTAATATTTATTTGATTTTTTGGCAAAATTGGCCCATCTGGAGTGACTGCAGGCTACTAACTGAATAAACTGCCTTTACCTCTCAAGTTTAAAGAGACAGAAGATGATCTAAAAATCCCAAATGCACAGGTGTATGCGCAGTCACAGTACATTCCAGTCTTAGCTCCACAATCAGCATATCAGTTCTTGGAAGCAAAAAGAAAATGAAGGATTTGGGGCATCATTCAATGACTATCACAGTAATCCACTAAGTGATCTAGATAGAACTTCACACCAGTATTAAGACAAAGAAATCCTCTGTGAAGGTCAAAGCAGGCTAAGATCAGTTTCTGGCGCATGTTGGTGCCACATCCCATGGAACACACCCACTGATATTTGCTTCTCTGCAAAAGGTACACTTACATGAAATGGCCAGATCAGAAGTTTTACCTAATTTCTTAATCAATTCCAAACTCGTAGTTCTTTTTACTCCAATCCTGTAAATTATCAGTTCAATTCTTCATATTGAAAAATCAAGGTCAAATACTGTTACTATTATTCCTACTACTAGTAAAGAATTTTATTGAGCATTTGTAAGCCAAACACTCTGTTAAATGATTTATACATATTGACCTCACTGAATCTTTACAACCTCCCTATGAGGCAGGTACATTATCACTCCCATTTATAGATAAACAATTTATTTCAAGGACATCTATCAAGCATAGATCTAGGATTTGAAATGAAGCAGTCTGTGTTCCTAACCACCATGCTTTATTGACTCTGTATTGCTTTTACTGTGTAGGAGAAGTCATCCAAAAAACTTGAATTTGTCTCTTGAATCCTCTACTAAAGGCTTAAAGAAAAGTCTGGCTGGCCTTCCCAGTTCCAGAGGGTGTTTTTATTTTTATATTTTTTTCTGAATGTGACAGAGCCAGGAGACTGGGTTTTGGCTGCATAAGCAATAAATAACATTATCCAGGAATACATTTAAATTAGACATGGTCAACAACAGATATTACAAAATCAGAATAACCACCTTGTAAACTTATTTTGTTCTTGTGTCCTCCCATTTTAGCAAGCATATAATGAATCAGCAGAAAATGTTTCCTAAGGATGTCAATTACCATCTTACATCACTCTCTATATTTGTAAAACACTTCATACTTTAGCAAGTGCTTTCCCATTAAAAAAAGAGGCCACTTAATCAACAATTTGGCAATTTATTGAATTAGCCTTCATAAGGAGGAATAATTAACCAGCTCTAGAATTCTAGTGTCAGTTAAAAATAAACAACATAATGCTAACACTGAAATTATGGAGCACCTTCTTTTGGGTCAAGAACTAGAGAAAAATGAACTTTTCTTCTTTACTATCTCAGAGGATAACAGAACGAATGATTCAGAAAGTTTTTTAAAAACGACTAAATGACAACTAAAAGCAGTGGCTATTCAGCACTCTTAATACAATTTATTGCCTTGACGCTGAACTTATCTTTCATTTGCAAGTGAGTAACATGGAAAGCCATTAGGAAATCCTAAGGAACTAATTTAAAAAAATGGTATAAGTAGGACTGCAAAATAAGACATTTAAGTGACTCTGATTGCTACTATATTCTGTGGCAGCAAAATATGATTGTTATGGGGATTGAAGTAGGTGTCTCTTTCTCCATGCCCATCTAGCTGGCAATTTGATTGAGTGCATGTTTGAGCTCCTGAAATAACCAGTTGCTGAGCAGCTACATTGCTGTTCTATTGTGGTCCAGGCCTGGCGAAAGTGAAAGAAGACACAAAATTCCACTAGAGGGTTGGCTGGTAGGACTTTTGATGCCAACCAATCCATTATTTGACAATTATTATGTAAATGGTTATTTCAGTTGCTTAAAGTAACCACGCCTAATTCGGAGGGTATAAGCAATTGACACTGGGACTATAAAATAATTTTCCACTATTTGGGCCTTATTCATCTGTTATTATATCTTCTTTCTACCCCATGTGTCCCTTGTTTGTTTTGTCACCATCTCTTTCTGTGCCTGCTGCCCACCGGTATTGCTAGCTAAGACATATATTTCCATATATTTCCTATATGCTAGCTTTATCTTCTATATCTTGCTGTTAACCTGCAACCTACACTGTACTTCCACCCCACACACCTTTATTTGAATTATATAGGGCTACCACAGACATTTTCCTTGCATTGACAGTGAGATGGACTTCACAGTTTCTGAAGCATGGAGAGGGTGTGGTGGGAGTTGAGGTGGTGAGATTTTCATCTCTAGTGGCAGAAACTTTTAAAATAAACTTTCTTTTTTTGCCTGGGAGATCCCTTTATTCAAGCAAACTTATTATAATTCAGATTTTCTGATTCCCTACAGAGCTTCACAAACTCGGAAGTCAGTCCCTGCAGGGAATTTCACTTATAATGGCCTTCATTCGAGAGGTCTAATTCTATTCTCATTCAGTGTGCACATGGGAGAGTGATGGAACTGCACAAAGAAAGGCAAGTAACCCCTGAAAAAATTGAGTTTCAATATAGTCTGCATCACTCAGGGCGAAGGAGGACATTCTTTAGACATGAAAAGGTTTGCAGGAGAGAGAGAGAGACAATGAGAGACATTAGGTGAGAGGTGAAGAAAGGAAAATAGAGGTTTCTTTCTCCTCTTAAATTGCCATTTCTTTTATTTTTTTCTCCCAAGATTGTTGTAACTTTTCATGCTTGACTGTTATTATATATGCATTTTAAAAAACAACAGAAAATGCTGAATCTACTGTATAAAAGAATTGGCATGCAGATTTTGAAAAAGATGCTTTATATTTCCCTGTCTATCCAGTTGTAGTTTTTTTGCAACTTGCAAAAATCATTCTAAGGACAAGACAAAATGGCTTTTTCAGTTATGTAGAGAGTGGTAGACAGCCAGGGAAGCCAGAGGCCTGTTACTTGGGGCAGGTGGTATAATGTTGATAGATGAGAGAGATGAGGAAGGCTTTGTTTTTTTTTCTGTTGAGGAAAATGACCACAAAGAGTATTGATTCAAAGTTACTAAAGTCCAAGATGGATGAAAAATTTCATTTTAAAATAAAACATAACTCTTTTTCCCCTGAATTTAAAGTTTTTTTGTTGTTGTTGTCATTTGGCTAGAAGGAATTTCATTTTAGAAAGATCTTGCAAATAGGCTTTAGGAAACAGTTTTATTCCTCTTTTTTAAGTACAATATTATTGAAAACTAGTGGATGATTGACAATTAGAGAGGGTTAAACGTAGACCAGACTTCAAGACTAATCAAATTGTGTCCCATAAACTTCATGGAAGGTACTTGGTTCAGAATAAAAGGCACTCTCCAATTAATTTTTAAAAACAGTTGTCTGCTTATTCTGTGATCAGAAAGTAGTGTTTATGGATCATATGAGTGCAAACAGACTTTGTGAAGCAATTTTTGTTTCCTTTAAACAGTTTCAGATACTTTATGGAATAGTTGAATTACACAATCCTTTTGTGGATATGTTGGAAAAACAGCGATGAGATGAGTGGCCTTTATACCTATTTTGCATATGACCTACACACAGAGCTATTTTTGCACTATTAGCCTGTTGAAATAATATTTTCTTGAAATAATACTTAGCCTTACCACATACAGTACAGTCCAAATTTTGCTTTGATTTCATTTTTGGGAAAAAGTTTAAAACAGGTTATTGTATTGAGTTTCTTGTCTAGTATGCATCATAGTTCATACAAAATAGACCAAATGGGTGGCCCATAACCTAACTAATAATTATACTAGTTATCCTACACTTGCATCTTGGGTTTTTATTATGGAAGAAGACATTAAAGACAGCCATAAGTTCCACATGTGATCCAAGGTTGGGAAATATAGTGAACATGTTAGATTTTAGCAGAATATAAAAAAGTGTACTAAATCAAATGACAAGGTATAGATGTAGACTAATACAAAACTGTAGTATGATTCAAATAAGCAGTTGTGCAATATTAGATGAGGAAATAGTGAGAGGTAAGGTCTTTTAGTACTCTGCCATCTCATCATGGGTCAAAAGTATGATATTAGCACTGAAGGAATGGCTCCTGCTCTTACTGCTCTTGCAGAGGACCTGGGCTTGGTTCCTAGCACCCATACTGAGCAGATAAAAAACAACTGTAACTCCAATTCCAGGGGATCCAAAATTCTCTTCTGACCTTTGCGGGTACTTACACACACATGGCATAGATAAACTCATGCAGACATACATACATGCAAATAAAAAGAAATGCATAAATAAATCTTTAAAAGTATGACTTCATTGTGAAAACAGAAACATCAATCCAACCTTAGCTGTGATTTCTTAATGTGTTTTTTTTGCTTATTAACATACATATTCTCAAACTGCCTTGGTGGTCACTATAAGAACTATCATTGAGTAGGGGTGTATTTGCTGGGAGTTTTAAAATCTATTATTTTATTAATAGAAATTTACTTTGTTTGAAGTAAATATTGTATGATTAAAAACAACCAGGCAAGGAAACAAATTGAAGTATGTGCCTTATAGGCAATGGGGAATTAGTACTATGTGTTGTTAGGTTGAATTTTGCTGTAGCATTAGACTTTCTTAAAGTAGTAGATCCAGCGCTCAGCATTATTCTTGGTCTAACTCCCATTTCCATTGTATCTAAGCAGGAGAGTCAGGGCAGAGCAGAAATACTGAAATGAAGCACTGAAAATAAAGATCCAACTCTTTTCAGAATCAATTCATTCCCTGAAGTGAAAAGCCTGGCTACTTAGAAAGGGAAGTTATACTTCAGAGTTTGTACTGAGAATTCTTGAGCTTCACATTTTAGTTAAAAGTATATTGATTTTGAGTAAATGGCTGATTTTATTGCCAAAGCAAATTTCATTCCTCAAGATGATTAGATTTTATTAAACTATTTCCTAACTGTCACTAAACACATGTTCTGTGACTAAACAGCATAGCCCTCAACCAAGTGGCATTCATTTCTTGGCTAAATATAATGATATTTGATCAGCTCCAATTTTGAAAATGTGTAAGTTGGAAGAATGCACACCTGAGGCCTGAAAGTTTATGCTCAGAGCTTGATTTTATCACTTTATAACTCAATAGTCACAGCATACTCTGTATCCTTCCCGCTGCCAGTTTTCTCCTCCATTGATATGAACAATAATACCATCCTTTTAAATATGGTTAGGTTGTGGAGATGAAATAGCACCGTGTATAACAATGAGACTATATATACACACATACATGTATCTCTCTTTTTCTCTCTCCCACCCCACAGAGAGAGAGAGAGAGAGGCAGAAACAGAGACAAACAGAGAGAGACAATGGAAATTTTCAGTCATAAAGAAGAATGAAGTTATGGCATTTGCAGCAAAAGGAATACAATAGGAGATACTCATATTAATCAAATTAGGCTAGTATCAGAAAGACAAATGTATGTTTTCTATATTTTCTATAGATGCATAAGATCATGTATGTATGTATGTATGTATGTATGTATGTATGTATGTGTATATAATAGGAATGTAGTGAAGTTGAGGAACAAAGACTAATGAGTAGGGAGAGGAGTAAAAAGAGGAGCACAGAGAGTATTGGGGAATATGTACAATATAAATATATACTTGCATAAAAAGCATCCTTACATACCACAGTTTTCATTTACATTGAAAATTTAGCAATATTAAATTTCTTAATAAATGATAGCAGTTATTCTTAGAATTTTACTAGAGTGTATTATGTATGACTTGTCATTAAGGACTTTATTCCTCAGGGTCCGTTTTTCCAAGAAAGTATTGAAGACTAAGCAACAGAAAAAGAACCCTATATTGAATAATTTCTCTAACTATATAGCTTGGATGGGACTTGCCTTATTGGAGACATGTTTGATGTGGAATTCCCCTCTGTATGTGGAATACCATTGGTTAAAAAAGAAGTTGCTTTGGGCCTATTGCAGCGCAGAATAGGGTGAGTTGGGAATTCCAAGCAGGTAGAGGAGGAGAGAGTAGGTGGAGTTAGGGAGAAGCCATGTAGTTGCAGCAGTAGACAGATGCTGGACACTGGATGGAAACTTACCAGTTGGCCACAACCACATGGTGATACACAGATAAATAGAAATGGGTTAATTTAAGATATAAGAGCTAGCCAATAAGAAGCATGAGCTAATAGGCCAAGCAGTATTGTAATAATATAATTTCTGTGTGATTATTTCAGGTCTGGGTGGCCGGGAATAAATGAGCAGCCTCCAAATACACATGTTGGTTTTGAAATGCAGGGTAGATAAAACTTTAGCAGTGTGATTATATTTTTGTAGTAATATCTTTATGTGAATACTTGGTTTTTCACACCATAAGGTCTGGCTGATTTCTGTTTAGCATTTTCTTAAAAAGTTTCAATGGTGGGAACCTTATAAAATCCTTTCGTCATGTATGCTGCTGTCTTTTAGTCTTAGAAACAGTAAGTTCTTTTTACGGGTTGAGTCAAATATTCATGCTGCAGCTACACCCTCTCCTGTACATTTCTATAAGCACAAACTGAGCAGGATTGTTTAGATATTTGTCTCTTCCTTCATCCATCAATATATTTTGATTTACTGAAACATGAAACCAAACATTGTGTAAGCCCTGCTAGATCACTGAAAGTACTATTTAAACCAACTAAGCCTTTGCTCTTGGAAGCTTATATGAAGCTCCTTACTCAGTTATTTTCCTTCTACGTGAAGACTGCCTATGTTCTTAAGGACAGCCCGGAGAAACATGGGTCACAATTGTCTAAGCAGAGAGGAAGCTCTGGAAATAATCATGAAGGATGTCGGCAGCTGTGTGACCCACATGGTCCTTGCTGGAATCACTCTCTCCACTCACCCACTCAATTTCATTCATTGTTGTTTCTCTTTTACCTTGATGATTTCCTTATACCTAAGAAAATGCATAAATCATACCTGATATATTTCAAAGCCAAAGCCTCCCACCAATCCAACCCTTATTCAAACCAGCTTATCATCTTCTATTCAGTCAAACATATGAAAGAATTATTTGTTTTCATTTCTGTTCTTCATTGTCTACAGCATTCCAGCTCTTGCCAATTAGCATCTCAGTTACCAAAGTTACTAACATTATAAAATTGAATGGTTTAAAACAAAAACCAAAACCAAAAAAACCCTTCTTTTATTGCATAACAGCTACTCAACCTGAGATACTGATCTTGAAAATCTTGTTTCCTTGGGTTCTTTTTCTTCTTATACCTTTTGGATTTTTATATTGCTTGATCTTTTCTTCTTAGTCTTCATTGTTCACATACATTCTATCTTTTTCTATTTGAACTTTGCTGTTCCATAGAGTTAATTTTAGGCCTTTTCCCCATTGTATGCTGTATATTCTTCCCAAGAGTTCTCACTGATTCCCCATTTGCTATTACTACAGATAATGGTAAATAGATAACCATGAACACAGTCTTATTTCTGCCATTGACCTTTAGACTCAAGTTCAATTCTCTTCCAGACCTCTTTGTCTAGGTCAGTGGTTTTCAACCTCCCTATGTTACAACCATTTAATACAGTTCCTCATGTTGTGGTGGCCTTCACACATAAACTTATTTTCATTGCTACTTCATAACTGTAATTTTGCTACTATTATGAATCATCTGTGTTTTCTAGTGGTCTTAGGTGACTCTTAAAGGGTGGCAACTCACAGGTTGAGAACCACTGGGATAGATTCTATATCCAGGTGTCTCAGACTCAAGCATGCCCCAAACTGAACCCTTCATCCAACTTATGCTCAAATCTGCTACTCTACTTCTTGTATTCTATATCTCAGTGAGCGGTACTTGTTTATTGTACTTCTTTAAGGTGGAAATTCAGTCAGTTGGGCACTTTTGTAATTTGAGTTACAAGAATTGACAAATCTATTTTCTTAATTCATGTTTTTATACTTTACATTCATCTGCTAAGAATGCCTGCATATACAGCTTCGTAAAACTGGGCAGCATTATGAATAGGATCACTGCACAGATGTGTTACAAGGAATTAGCAGGTCATCACCTGTTGTAGTTTGAATGAGAATTACGCCATAGGCTCATATATTTGAATGGTCCATAGTTGGTGGAAGTTGTTTAGGAAGGATTAGGAGGTCCCACAGCCATTCAGTCCCAAAGAAACAGACAGAGGCTTATATTAATTATAAAGTGTTTGACCTCTTAACTCTCAGGCTTATTATTAACTAGCTCTTATAGCTTAAATTGAGCCATAATTCTTTTCTATGTTTAGCCATGTGATGTGGTACCTTATTCAGTGTAGCATTCTCATCTTACTTTGTCTGTGACCGGTGGTGACTGAGTCTCTGCCTTTCCTCTTCCCAGAATTCTCTTAGTCTGGTTGCCCCACCTATACTTCCTGCCTGGCCAATCAGCATTTTATTAAACCAATAGGAGTGACAATCTTTACAGTGTACAACAGCATTATCCTACAGCACTACCCCCAAAGCAGTTTACTTTGTATAACATCTTTTTTCTTCTCTTCTCTTCTCGTCTCGTCTCGTCTCTTCTCTTCTCTTCTCCTTCCTTCCTTCCTTCCTTCCTTCCTTCCTTTCCTTCTTTTTCTTTTTTGCTCAAGACAGAGTCTCACTATGTAGCTCTGGCTGTACTAAAACTTACTGTATAGACGAGGGTATCCCTAAACTCAAAGAAATATCCCTGCCTCTGCCTTTCAAGTGCTTGGATTAAAGTCATACAACACTATGTCTGGCTTGTACATCAGTTTCTTAAAAGGCTGTTAATCACTGATTCATTGATATATTTTGTTCCTATCATACCTATATCACAACAGCTTTATTAAATGGTCACTTACCTTCTAACATAGTTTTGCTCAATTCTGTTCTCTAGTCTATAATCAAAAACATTGTCTCATACATGTTTTGATGGCAGCACTGGTGATTAAATCTAGGACCTTGTTTGAGAGTTAATTATTTTCCCACTGAACAATGGTTGTAGGAATTGAATTTATTTTCTTTTCATTTTTGTTTTAGAGATGGGGTCTCACTATGTAGCTATGGCTCTCTTGAAACTCACTATGTATCAGGCTTGTCTTGAACTTGTGGAGGTCTGCTTGCCTTTTCATTCCTAGCACCAAGATTAAAGGCATGTGCTCCTGCACCTGGTGCATTTCTTCTCTTAATGATATCATGTGCTTTCCACTTTTCACTGGATGAAATGCAAGTTCCATTATGCTTATAAGTTTCTCCACCATTCCATCCCTAATTACATTCTGTGCTTCATCTCTACACAGTCATTTGTACCATTGTCACCCCAACTGTATCTGCTGAGTGAGCACAGGGCCTACTTTAAGTCCCAAATAGAAAGTGGTAAGGGAGCTATTATAGTATCAATTATGGTTGAAAAGTGTCATGTGAAAAATAATCCCTCTCATGGTGCTGAACTTTATATGTCCCCTCTACTGAGACAAAGAGCTCTCTTTCCAAATAACTTTTCTACAGAGTAACATCGGTTGTTTAGAGTTGACTGATCACAGTACTAAGTGTTCTATTTTAAGCTAAAAATACCCCACAAGTGAATCATATATATGCATCTTTTCTCTTTACCCCCTATGTAAACATATTCACACCCTTCCACATTTCCGTAAATAATGCTCCCTTTCTTTGGCTCCTGAAAAGTCTTGAATCATAGAAAAGTTAAACTATTCTAGAACTTGAATGTCAGATCTAATCAGATATCTAATAAAAAGTTTGTTAATTTTCTCCATTTTTCAGGCTTTCCCACTCTTCATTTTTTGGTTTTTCTTTTTTTAATTTATTTATTTGTTAAAAATTACCACTTCCTCCCCTCCTCCCATTTCCCTCCCACTCCC
>LOJH01000144.1:54313-77263 GCA_001685095.1 Ellobius talpinus | reverse complement strand
AAAGAAAGAAAGAAAGAAAGAAAGAAAGAAAGAAAAGAAAAGAAAAGAAAGAAGTAAAAGTTGTTTTCTCTCCATGAGGCAGAGTGTGCCCTGCAGTTCTGGCCCTTCCCTCTTGTCCTGTGTTTCTACATTACTTTCCGTGTCGTTTTAAATGAACAGTGGGGGCCCGACAAGAGAAGGCCACTAGGAAATCACAGATAGCTCTGGCCCTTTCAAATGCTGCCTAATGCCCTCTACATGGATGGCAGCTTTTAAGTTTCATAGGTTCTAGAATTACAAATTAGCTAATTTTAATCAAAACATGTGAAACGTTATCCCGGCTGCATATAAAGGCTGACTGTGCTCAGTGCTTGGGGCTGGTGCTGTTGGCTTTGGCTGCAGGCGCACTCAGTGGTTTGGGAGATAGCTGTCCTTCTACAGTATAACAGATGTTTGTCTGAACTAGTGAGGAAGAAACAAAAACAACATTGTGTGAAGGGGGAAAATTACACAGTTTTCAGCCCATGCTGCAAGACTGAGTGTAGGATTAGCCTGGATGCACAGAATTTCCTCTTTTAAAAATGTTATTTTTTTTCTCCAGACTGCTTCTACTATTTGGAGTCTTAATCCTTGTTTCAATCTGTAGCATTAAATGAGAAGTTTTTTTTCCTTTTTCTTTCTTTTCTTTTTCTTTTTCCTTTTTTTAAGCAACACATGATTCAATTGTGGCATTTTTCCCTCTAGTTTGGAACAATATGAAAGACCTGGCAACATTCAGTCATGTCCATGTATACCATTCCAGGGTGTCTAGTGGTTTTATAAGCATTCTTCTAAGATAACATCACCAACCCCCCCAAATATCCTTACTTAAAAAGTAGATCTCAAAGTCACTGAGTTATTTTGAACTCATTAATATTTTTCTGACTTTAATATTAATCACCACACCAACAAAGCCCCTCCCTATTCCTCATGGTATTATTATCCCTTCAGCTTCCTGAGCTGAAGTATAGGGTAACATAACAAGTTGGTTGCCCTGTATAAAAATGTGTGCAACAAAATGTCATCGAGAACACAATGTAGCCTTGTACAGCTTCATATCAGTGCCGCTGGGGCAGCTTGGCTGTATTTACCTTCATCTGAACAGCTTTCATCTGGACCAGTGTAAACTAAGCCCTGGTAAGTAATCACTGCCCAGCAGAGAGAAAGGAATGTATACAGCTAGCGGGGCCTAAGCTGTAAAAACGGAAACCTGAGCTCCCACCTCGGATCACATATCAAGGCTTGAAGGTAGGGGAAATGAAAGGGGAAAGAGGAGAGAGGAATGGAAAAGTCAGCCTGGGAAGTGGAGGATCAGGAGGAGGCCCCCCTTGGGGAGATTTGGCCCGGGGATTAGGGAATTTTATCGTGGTGTACAGTGACCTACTCAAGTTTCAACACTGCTTGGATTGAGTTGCTTCTCTCTGAGCTGAAAGAAAAGGGACTGGTGTGTATGAGATTTTTTTTTCCTCCTCTGGGTAGTAGAAAGGACACTGGTACAAGTGTCTATTTTAAGTGCGGCAAATGGGGGTGATGAGAATGGTCAACAAAACTGCCTCACCCAGAGACTTTCTTCAAGATTTCCTAAGCACGGCAATCACACGGTACTTAAAAATTGCTGGAGACGACAAACTGGCTGGGGTTTAGCTGACACCAGCAATGGCAGTGGAGGTGGTCTTCATGTGGCTGAGAGCTAATGTTGGCTGCTGTCTCACTAGATCAGATATCGAGTTGCATTTTCGTTATCACTGGTTTAATGGATATGGCAGTTGTAACAAATTTAAATTTGATACAATATAATTTTGTGTGTGAAAAGTACACGACTTGGCATAGCTTGGCTGTGATGTACTTCAGGGGAAATATCTTCCCAGCAGGAATGCGTATCGTATTGTGAGCGTTATGATGTTTCTTTATCTTTTCTTCTTTTCATCCTAATTTTTCCTGGCTTAAAGAAAAATTGAATGCTGTGCTTACAATTAGCATGCCTTATTAACTAGTGACCAGTAAAGAGGATGTTAAAAAAGACAGCAATCAAAAAGGGTTTATTATTATTTATTATTATTTATTATTATTATTATGGGCTTCTAAAATGACTATGGGGACTCTATCTAAGTCAATGAGACCCTAATATATTGTCAGTCCACATGTGACAGGATGTCCATGAAGTCAGGATGGAGGGATTTCAGCATATGGAAGAATTAATTAGCTTAGGAGTATTGTATCTTCCAGAACATGGTCGATTGAATATAAAAGCTATGTGTTAATGAATATATGTCTAAACTTTCTGTGATCAAGACATGTATTTGTGCACATAAATCTCAGTGAACTGTGATCAGTAGGTC
The DNA here is from genome assembly GCA_001685095.1 of Ellobius talpinus. Taxonomy (NCBI): domain Eukaryota; kingdom Metazoa; phylum Chordata; class Mammalia; order Rodentia; family Cricetidae; genus Ellobius; species Ellobius talpinus. The sequence continues at coordinate 74,906 of LOJH01000144.1, read as the reverse complement.
CCAAACAATAGCACAAAACATTCTAAACTGTAAGTAGAGATAATTAGTCAAATTTTTTCTTTTAAAACTCTTTGACAAAACTAATGTGATCAGATTAGGCGCTCTGGCCTGGAAACCTCTTAAACAACCCATTATTCCCTTACTTACAATGTTTGCTTTCTTTATCAAGTACTCAAATACAGGGTCATTTGTGTAAAATGTCACAAGGTCTCACCCTTACTGAAGGTTTTTGCTCACAAATAGCATCAATAGCTAATTTGTGCCTAAAATTATACCTTGATCCTGCTTCCCACAGCCTGAGGTGTGCACATCAGTTAGTGTTAGCAGGAAACTTTCCTTAGGAATTGCCTAGTTTGTTCTCTGATGGTCTCTCTGTGGCTTTAGAAATGGCCTCTGTTGATCACAGAAGGTGCAGAACAGATGAACTGAATAACTTGATGTTGAAGAAGAAAATGAGAGAAATGAGCGTATGGGTTGGAAAAGCCTGTGTGCTTAAGGCTGACATGAACTTAGGGCCAAGGCAAGCACATCTTAAGTCTTAGCTCGGAAAAACTGTGGTAGTGTTGCAGAATGTCCCAGGAACTTAGTAAGCGGGCTTGGGACCAGATCCCATGCAAGCCCTTCAGGCTGAGCAGGAGCCTCAGGTGTGCTTTGTGGCTGGGCTGAGCCCCTACTCAGAAGTCAGGCTTGGCCCCAGCCTCTAGGGCACAGCAGAGTGGGGATGTTGCTGAGCCTTTGACTTTGCTCTCAGTTGCCCATCTCAGGGATCCAGGCTACAGCCATAGGAGATGGGTGCAACAAGGGCTCAGAGAGCTACGTGTTCTGCTCTGGTAGGATGGGGGCGTCTAGAAGAGTCTCCATGGGTGACCTGTCAAGTATGGGGGAGAGTCGAATGCCCTTCTCCAAGCCTTATACAACTTGTAGGTTCCAAATACTAGGAAATGGAAAGGAACCACTCCACTTCCTCCCAAATCTGAAATAAACATTTGAAATAGAAGAAAATGAGTCTGACAGATTCGTTCCCTTCTGTGTTTCCTGCCTCTGCGCTTGCCAAGCCCTGCTCCAAGGAGCCAAGCCCTTCTTTTCTTGTGTGAAAGACAGACTTATAGGAACCAAGAAGTAACAGAATTTTAAGGAAAGTCAAAAACAGAGCCTCCACGAAGAGTAAATATTAGTGAGCATGAATGACTCTCTAAACGGAGATCCCAGAGAAAGGCCAGACTCTTTAGATCTTGATGCCTGAGGAAATGTCCATTTGACTTATTGAGGCTTTACAGTTCTTTTTGGAAAAGAAAATGTTAGAACAGAAAAATGAGAAGTTGAATCATAAATAGCACTCCTGTTGGCTAAAACTTCCTCTTTGGGGCTGAGATGCCTGCCACACTTGCTCTTTCTAATGAAATCGTTGACTATTTCCCTGAAAGGGAAGGTATATTACAGTGTAAAAGGAGGGGAAAAATAGATCCCTTTTTAAAAATAGTGCCAGTTGAAACACGTAGGCATGGAAGCTCACGTGAACAATGTCTGGTGGATGCTTATTTTAGGGGCTGTAGACAGACAGACAGTCATTAGTCTCTCTCATCTAAGCGAAAGCCTGGGGAACGAGGTACTGCGTGAAGGCCAGTGACTCCATCCAGCACAGGCAGGAAAATGATGCAACAAGTTTTGGTGATTTTTTAAGGCTACTTTTGCAGCTGTGATAAGACACAGCTGCATGCAGCTGTACACCTGCCATGCCTGCCACTGTGCCAAGGAGGGCCAGTATCCACATTCCTTTGACCCTTTTAGGGCAGTTGATGTCTTGGCAGCAAAGTAAAATGTGGCATGTGATTGTTTGCCGTCCATCTCATGGAAAAACACAGATTTCATATGTGGCAGCACATGATTTGGGTTTCATATGACAATTGCATTAGCCATTGGGTTTGGAATATATCAGCAGAAGAGTAAGACCGTCCCCAGCTGTTCTCGTTGGCTCTCTGCATTATAATGCATCCCCTACATTAAGATCAGCATGGAGATGGGTGATGACATGCTGTAAAGTGGCTCAAAATAGAGCACAGTGATTGTCTCTAAAGGACCTGAAGCTAGGAAGCTGTAGCCAGACCCAACAAGGGGAACTCAGGGTAGGAAATCCATACCTCAAGTGCTAATCAGACTATGCTTTACTAGTTTGTGCCTGGTGATGGCCACCTAATCCCTCATCAATGGGAGTCTTTTTTATGTCATCTGACCCAGTGGGACTATAAATATGAAAGCACTTTGTAATCGGCCAGGGGCTCTTTACACATCTCGTCTGCTCTATCTAAATTCCACTCCCTGACCTTTTTCTTAGTATAACCATAAAATAAAACTAGTCCACTGGGTCTGTGTTACGAGAGACAACTTAGACTCAGCTCTGGGCCCATGCTGAAACTGCTCTAAGCAAGTTCATTCTTACTTCACTCGGGAATGGAGCAAGGCCCCTGCTCTCCCTTTCCTTGTTGCTCTGTCTTAGTAAGCCCATGAGGCTTCGAGCGTGGACCCCAGAAGTCAGGTGGAGCACTTGTGGACATAGCAAGACAGAGAAAATATTTTCCAAAGCTGATTATCATTCTGTTATCCGAAACCAACCCTAGGAGAGAGTCCCAGCACTTCCCTTCCCCAGACCTCTCTTCGCCAGCTTGTGCATTGTTCAGGATTTGGAGTTTCCTTTTCCTTTGAAAGTAGTTCTCAAGTGCTCTGCCTTTTTGGTAATACATGTCAGAATGTTGTGAAGTGAAGTAATGTGACTGACAGATTCTTTTTTACTATCATTTAAACTGTGGATATGACTGATACAGTTGCCTATGAGTGAGACTATATGTTAATTAATTTTTAATTAAAGTTAGCTTTTTATTTTTATAAAAGCAGCATAGCGTCATGACAGAAGTAGTAGAATGAATATTAGAAATGGCCAGAAAATGGGGCTGGACAGATGGTTAGCTGTTAGGAGAACACATTGTTCTCATAGAGAACTAAGTTTGGTTTGAAGCATTCATGTTGGGTGGCTCACAACTGCTTGGAACTACAGCTTCAGAAGATCTGATGCCCTCTTCTGGCCTCCACAGGCACCTGCATGCACATGTGCACACACACACACACACACACACACCACACACTCAGGCACACACCCCATAAATATAAAAGTAATAAAAGAAATATTAGACAAGGGATGAAAAGCAAAACAAAGCTTTAGTTTTTCCACTAATTAATTACTACAAGCATCATTATTTTATGCTCTTTTCCATGTGTGCCTTTTTTTAAAAAATCAGTTCTCTTTTAAAAATTAGTATATTATTAATAGCTTTTCAAGTCACTAAAATTTATCTACTGTATATATTTTAGTGGCAAAATGTATCCTATTGTATGATTAAACTGAAATTTATTTAGCTAGTTTCCAGTTGTTTGGCATGTAGTTTTTTTCTAAGAAAACGACACTGAGCTAAGTATTCCTGAACATAAATCTTTTTGTACCTATTTTCTTAGGCTAGTTGCTAAAATCGATACAAATAAAATTACCAAGTCAAGTGGTATTTAAATATTTAAAGCTTTTAACTTATGAAGTCAAATTATCCTTTCTAAAAGTTGTAGGAATTAGAGTTCTGTTTAGAAGTATGAGGGTGCTCATTAGTATTGTCATTATCTTTGAAGAAAATGGAGACAGGGTTTCACGTAGCCTAGGCTACCTCAACCTCCTTATGTAGCAGAGGTTGGCCCCGAGTTTCTGATCCTCCTGCTTCCAGCTCTAAAGTGCCGGGATTATAGGCATGTGCCACAATATCCAGCTTATGCAGTGCTGGGGACCCAGCTCAGGGCTTTGTGCGTGGGAGGGGGGCATTCTACCAACTGAGCTGAAATTCTCGCCCTGAACTTTGACATTTGTATAAGACTTATAGTTGAATGAGAGTGTCAAAGAAATGTCATTGGAATTAAGATTCAACAAGAGTTGTACACACGCACGCATGCACACACGCGCACACACACAGAGTTTGCTAGTATCAAAAGAGCTTGGGAGGTGTAAAGAGCAGCTAGAGAAATGTCTTAGTGTGTAAAACTGCAAGTCTTAGAACCTGAAATCAGATCCCCAGAACCCAAATAAAACTGCAGGTGCAGCATGCATGCCTGTAACCTCAGCTCTGACGAGCCTCAGGGCAGAAATAGGACTCATGGGGTTTTATAGGTGCCAAATCTAATTGAATTGGTGATCTCCAGGTTTAGTGAGAGAACCTATCTCAAAAGAAACCCTGTGGAGAAGCAATTGAGGGCACTCCAGATTCTTCCTGTTCTTCAAACACACGTGCACATGCGCCTACATACAGGTGCATGCCTGTAGACGAGCACACACACACACATACACACACACACGAATAAAAGAAAGACAAAAAAGGAATGAAGAAACGGAAATTTCTTCCTATATATCTATGACCTAGTTGTTATTTAACTCTATGAGAGCTGCCTTCTGACTAAGTGATAGGACTGTGATCTTTTCCTTGGAGCCCCAGAGATAAGGAGGGGAAATAAGAGAGCATAAGAAAGAGATGGGGTGGCTATTGGAAAGACAAAGCACTCAGCTACATGTGAGGTCAAAAGTTGCACAAGGATTCAGTTTTAAGCTGTGAATTTTGAACATCCCATCTCCAACAACACAGCTAATTAAGGAGAGTACAGTCCAACAATCCCCTCCAAATGCAAGCAAAATTTCAACAGAGGCAGATGCATTCTGGTTGGAAATCTCTTGATAACACTGACATTCCATGGTAGGATTTCTTTGTAAGTTCTTGATTGACCCGGGAGGTAAATTGGCCTCTTTGCCGCTGCATCTATAGTAGAATTAAGCTTGGCATAAGAATCAGAAGATTAGGGCTGGGCGGTGGTGGTGCTGCCTTTGATCCCAGCACTTGGGAGGTAGAGGCAGGCAGATCTCAGTGAGTTTGAGGCCAGTCTGGTCTACAAAGTGAGTTCTAGGACAACCAGGACTGTTACACATAGAAACCCTGTCTTGAAAAACCAAAATAAATAAATAAACAAACAAACAAATAAATAAATGAATCAGAAGATTAGTCTCAACAATGTGGATGCCTAAACAAGACTTGCACAATGACATCACCAGGAGCAAGGCCCCACCCCTAAGTGAAGAGCTACCTGCAGTTAATGGCTGCTGAGATGGGGAGATGCAGTCTTCTCCAGGGATAAGTCCTCTGATATTATCCAATCCAGTGACATATGCACAACAGCAAAATGGACCCAGTGATGTGTGCATGCATGTGTGGGTGTTTATGCATTTTTATATATGTAACAATAATACAGAAGAGGTAATACATTTGAGAAGGAGTTTGGGGGCACTGGAAGAGTTGGGAGGGGGAAGAGAGAGGGGTGGAGTAAATATAATACTCACATCTGAAATTAAGAAAAATTAAGTTAGATGAAAAAGAATGGGAAGACCTCTATTTCGGTTTGATGCTCCATGATCATCTATGCTCTGATTTTCTGTCGTCAAATAAGGATTTCACTTCAGTTCACCAGGATTTTATTGTGGGAACTAAGCACCCAGCATGCAGGCCTGTCGAAAGGAACACAGATGTAAATGGCGTGGAAACACTGCAAAGTGCTCTAAAACTTAGAAATTAGCATTTTAATATTAGTGACCTATTTTCCAAACTCAAATTGGACCACATAATATGAGAGAGGATTTTGTGTCTCTTCCAAAGACAAGAAAACAGTCTGAAGAATATAATTCAGTTGCCAAAATATTTCAGTTTTTGGCACATTTTGGTGGTTCCTGAGAGCAATGATAAAGTATTTGAAATAACGACTGCTCAGTAGAGTTCATGCTTGTGTGGTCACCATCGTTCTAAGATTTATTTGCAAAAGCTGCTTTGTTTTTTCACATAAGTAGAAGTTCCTTGATTTCATATAATTTTAAAGCTAGGAGGGACTTCTAAAGCAAATTTATTCTATGTGTAAGGGTGTTTTGCATACATGTATGTCTGTGCGTCACATGTGTGCCTAGTACCTTTGGAGGCCAGAAGAGGGCGTCTGAGTTCCAGGCATTGGTGCTACCGATGGTTCTGGTTGCTGTGTAGATGCTGGGATTTGAGCTTGGGTCCTTTGAAGGAGCAGTGGGAACTCTTACTGTGGAGACATTTCCTGCCTTAGGTCTTCAGGAGAAATGTTGCTTAAAGGGTTGAGGAAGAACATTTCGTACCTCCCTCCCTCTGCCCCAGTACAACAGCACCCACCTCTCTTATCAAGAAATGTTGTTGCCTTTGCTTCAGTCTTGCCCATCTCCTTTTAAACAAACAAACAAACAAACAAGAAACAACATAAGAAAGGTCTACTTTTTAAATTAAAAATTGCTTTTTAAAGAACAATACTATAAGAATGCTGGAACGTGAAGCAAGGTGGGACTTTAATCTTAGCACTCAGTGGCAGATCTCTGTGAGTTTGAGGTTAACCTGGTCTACACAGTAAGGCCCATGCCAGTCAGAGCTTCACAGAGAAACCCTGTTTTTTGTTTTTTGTTTTCTGTTTTTTTTTGTTTATTTACAGCTGAAGCAAGAGTTATTGTCTCTGCAAGAAAGGGTTGAAAACATGTCTAGGCTGTAAACATTTCATAATTTGCATCACCTGGAGTGTTAGGTGACAATGGCAAAAAAAACTTTTATTATTTACTTTGGTTTGCAACATAATGAGTCCATGTGCTATCTAGCACATTAAACTCTATCTAGAAACTTAGGCTATTAAATGTTTTATGCCTTGAGGATATTTGGCTTCTTAACTCAATAGTGGGTATGGGAGAGTTTATAGTTTATCTCTTTTTGGTTTTAATTTTATTATTTAGTTTTATGTGAATGGGTGTTTTGCCTGCATGTATGTCTGTGTCCTATGTGTGTGCAAGACCAATAGGGATCAGAAGAGAGCACTCAGATCCTCCTACAACTAGAGATACTGACAGTTGTGAGCTACTTTGTGGGTGCTGGGTATTGAACCTGAGTCCTCTGGAAGAGCAGCCAGTGCTCTTAACTGCTGAGCCATTTCTCTAGCCTCTCTATTTCTTATGTATGTATGTATGTATGTATGTATGTATGTATGTATGCATGTATGTATATGTGTGTACATGTGTGTATATTCAATTTCTCTCTTTCACCATGTTCCTTCCTTCTCAAACGGTTTGAGATTTATCACTTGAGCTCCTATACGCCTGTTGTTTCCTGCCCCTGCACTCATATATCAGAACAATAGGCATTTATTTTCATTTTCAGTGACAAGAAAAGGAACCTTTTGTAGTTACTTCCCTGACATTTATAGTAACTCGAAAATCATGGAATAGATCAAATTCATATTGACTGTTCCATGAAGGCTCTGAGTTTCCAACAGAAAACATAAATAAACCTGAGTTTTTGTTTTTGTTAAAATGTCCAAATAATATGACTTCGGTGTCAATAAACCAGGTGAGGTTTCAGTTTTTATCTGATGTCTGAAAATTCTGCATGGATCCCTCAGATTGGCTCTGGCAGGATGAATGAATGGATTTGCAGCTGGACTAAAACAACCTCAGCTGGGAGGTTGATGCACGAATTATGCATCTGTAGCCTTTGTGTGACCTCAGAACGTAGAAACAGTGGAGAAAGTAGTGTCTTGCAAGTAGGGTACCATGAGCCTTCAGACTGAACTAGAAAAGGGTGCACCAAACCAGATGCAGTAGCTGGGCGTGACTACTCAGAACATCCATCTTCCTGGCACAGTTCTCCTAAAGATTGGGGCACGTAGCAAATAGCCCAACAGGATTGCTTGAGCCTGGCTTTTAATACTGTTGGGGATAGATTTTGATGCAAGGCAAGAATCAGCCTCAGATATTTCTGCTGCGAGACCTCTGGTGGAGGACCTTGGTGTGTGTGTGCTGAGATACTGTCATTTTGGGGTTAGTGAAAGAAACAGGTCGTAGGGAAGAGCAGCATCTCATTAAAGGAATCTCCTTTGATTAAATGGAACAGCACTTAGCCCAGTTTTCCTCAGTGGTATTCCTGAAGCTGCTACGCTTAGTCTTCATAGCGAGCATATCATCTTTGTGCGTTCATGGGAAGAATGTCTATTTCATGTGGACATGGCTATCCATCAGAGAGAGTAAATGCTCCACTAGTTTGATATGGCTGGCTGTTAGCCACAAGGATGGTGGTACTAAATCAATCTGGCTATTTTTTTAATTGCTGGTGTACTAAAGCATCATAGTTGTATCTTAGAACTTAAGTGGGTACTAAGGGGGAAAATGTAGCATCCCGTGGGTGGTTTGAAATGCTAGGTTTATTTCTGTGGGATCAACACTGTAATATCTTTTTATGGAACCCTTCTGAGATCTGAAGTCAGAGCATTTAAGCAAACATGAAACACATGTTGAGGGTTCCCGCACTCAGCCTTGCTGCTTCACTTTGGTATATAAATTATATTTCCCAGTGGAATTCAGAAATGACAGTATCTAAGAAGAGTAATACAAGGTTCTCTGAGCTACAAAGAAGTTAGGATATATAGTTATCCTACTTCAGTGTAGAAGGCTTGTGGCTGCTTGATAGCTGTTTAAGTATAAAGATCAGTAGCACACAGGCACACAGTTTCTGGATCTAGCAATTGATAAATTGATAGGCACAATCATTTGGCAGAAGTATTGAATCTGTAAACCATGCCCGCTGTTTACAAACTTTGATATCTCTGATAACAGCAGTGACATCTTACAGTCACATATTAGCTTATAGTTGGTAAAGTAATTTTATCCAAAATCTAGCTGACTTCAAGTTTCTTGGCATTTTTATGTCACTTATCAGAAGACATAGTGATCTTTGATTTCACAGAGAATGAATCTGTCACTAGCACAATTTATAAAACAAAGTATCCATCAAGTTAACAAATACCTTTGCAAAAGGAAAATTGTAAGGAGGGACCCTTGAAATCTAGTCAGTTTTTCTGTACAGTACTGACTGACAGTTGAGAAATTATGTTTTTGTTGAGACTGTTTTATTTGCAGTAAGAGGCACATTAAGTAACAACACTGAGTCAGAAAGCCATTCTAATTTAAATTAATTAGAACTACAAAAAGCTCATTTTTATTTTCAAATCTTTTTTATTTCTTTTGCATGCTTCCTTTCAATATTTTTGTATTCCTGCAGAATTTAAACTTTGCAGAACACGCTAAAGAACGACTTCCTTTTCGTAGATGAAATGGACAAGTACCTTTTTATTGTCTTTAAATTGCCACTGTCTGAAGGCCTGTTATAATTGGATGAGTCATTCTGCGATTTAAATGCACTACAGCCTTGAACATGATTGAAAAGTGAACAGTCCTCTAGGGGAAGTGGGGCTGGCATGAAATGGGATACGGCTAACAGAATTTAGCTTGTACATTCTTTCCAAATAATTATTGATTACGGAATTGAGTAGCAGCTTCTGCTTCTCTTTCAGAACTTTGCAGAGAACACCATGAATGAACTTCTTGGCTGGTACGGCTATGACAAAGTTGAATTAAAAGATGGTGAAGACATTGAGTTCAGGAGCTACCCTACTGATGGGGAGAGCCGGCAGCACATTTCTGTTCTCAAAGGTAAAGGCTCTTTGCTCATGCAAAGGAGAACGAACTGTCTCCCCCTGCCAGAGTGGAATTGCTGTGGTCTCCTTTGGTTGTCATGCACACACGCAGCTTAACCCTCAGCTCCCCACACTGTGGGCTGTGACCCACATGGGACCGAGGAACTGAATGTGGGAGTGGTGCAAACTTTGGCAATGGTAAAAGGTTTTTGAAGCTATAGTGGCCCCGAATTCACGCAAATCAATGTGTAATGCATCTGAGGTGTTTCTGGCAGTGCGGCATGTGCATGTGATGCATCATGTGACTTCTCCGCGGCCTTGGTTCTGAACATGGGTGCTTTGCCCTGTACAGGCTGTCATGTGGTACAGTGACAACAGATGCCTCCTGAAACACCTTAGTTCAGATGTAAGAGTATTGTCTGTTGTGAGCTGCAGTGTTCCTACCATAAATAGAAAGTTCTCTGCTTTTGGAGAAATATAGTTGCTTAATTTTGGAAAGCAAAGTCTTAATATTTCTAATGTTACTCCTCAGCATTTAAGTGCCAAATTAGTATAATTTTGGATTTATTGTCTTGGAATATTTGGCTTTTAAAAAATATTTATTTTTTTAACATACCAATCCCAGTTCCCCTCCCTCTTCTCCTCCCGTTCCTACCACCCCACTCCCCATATGCTTCTCAGAGAGGGTAAGGCCTCCCCTGGGAAGTCAGCTAAGCCTGTCTCATCACCTCGCTGAGGCGCTGAGGCGGGACCAAGGTCTCCCCTCCCGGTGCCTCGGTTGAGCAAGTTATCTCTCCATAGAGAATGGGCTCCACAAAGTCAGATCATGAATGAGAGTTAGATTCTGGTTCCCCTGCCAGTGGCTCCATATACTGCCCACACCACACCATTGTCACCTGCAGAATGGGGGCCTAGTTTGGTTCTATGCAGATTTCCCAGTTGGTAGTCCAGAACTGGTGAGTTCCCACTAGCTTGGGTCAGCTGATTCTGTGTGTTTCCCCATCGTGGTGGTCTTGACCCCTTTGTTCCTGTTATCACTCCTCCCTCTCTTTGACTGTGCTCCGGGAGCTCAGCCTGGTGGTCAGCTGTGGATCTCTGCATCTGCTTCCATCTGTTTCTGGATGAGAGCTCTAGCTTTTTAAAAATGTCATCTGCGTAGCTGACTTGAACTGTATTTTTTTTAAAAAAATATCATTAATTGAATTTTGGATTGGGATTAAGACAGAATTTCCAGTAATTTCTCAAATGACTGTAAACATATGCTCCTGCCCTTCTGTCCTATGCATTCTGTGCAGTGGGGTTCCTGGCATTGATTACAAGTCAAAATATAGATCAACACTGAGAAATGTTGATGATGTTCTGTATCACATTGTATCAGATATTTCAGCCAAGATTTACTTCCCTATGTAAAATTACACAAGTACATCCGTCTCATTAATATACACATTTGCTTTCATCTTTAATAAATGACACAGGGGTTGTTTTAAGATAATTTCTTCATGATGTGTTATCAGCAAATTTCTGATTTGTGTACATATTTTACATACCTATACCCTTCGTGTTGTGTAGAAATTCCTTGGGTGAAAGGGAGCTGGGGGCGGGAAGTTTCCAGAAGAGTCGCTTTAGATGTATTCCCAGTTGTGCTTTCCTGTAAGCAGAGTTCCACGGAACACCAGAGCTCAACAGAAAACAAAAATAGACACAGCTTCACGTCCTTCCAGCAATGGGAAAACAGGCCAGGACCGAGGACCTTAGGGCTGCAGTCCGGCCGCAAGTCAGAGAAGCAGTGCTTGCTGACTTGGAGCTCCATTGTCCCTTTGATGCATCATCAGTGCTGGGGGCTGGGGCTTTCTGGGAAGTGCAATGCCAGGTTTTATATGTTCAGATGGGGGGGCATTCACTGCTGTCTTGTGAGCCGTTTCCTTGTATTTGGATGGGAATTCTGAAAGGAAGCCTTATTTTCATTCTGTGTGTTGGATTCCCTCTCTTGCTGCCTCACGCTCTTGCAGAGGGTAAAGAGCAGAACAAGCTGTAGATGTAAATTTTAGATCAAAGTTCACCTAGTGTGTGGCAATTGCAGAGGAATGGCAGAGCAGAATTTACACGGATTCTGAGTGGACAGCAGTGCCGAGTGCCTAAGTGGGAAGCCTGTGTGACTCCAGAATTAGTAAACCTAAATTTGGAAAGCGAGTCTGTGTATAAGATAAAAGAGGAAGGACGTGTGAAGAAATTTTGGTAAAATGTGGGTACAACTAACTGTTCTTTGTCACTGGCTATTGGCTCAGTGTTTATGTTGCGTCAAAATCTATTGGCAAAATACCTGTTCAAATATTTCATTCCCCGTCTTTAAGAAAGAGCTTTTCTTCTTATATGCAAATGAAATGTGAATGAGCCATCCTGCAGGCATGTGGAATTGAATGTTCATGACAAATTTTATGTTAAGCTTGCTATGAAATTGTGCACATCACGTTATGAAGACAGTATCATCAATTTTGCTGTAAATGAAAAAAATGGAAGTCCTGAGCTAATATTCTATAAACTAATAGCCTCAATAGTCCTTCGCCTGGGTGATCGATTGTCCGTCTCTGGGGAACATGGGAAGAGTCCCATGCTTCTCATGGTTGAAGTTCCCTTTCTCTCCCACCCCTCCCTCCCCTTTCTCTGTGTGATACAATGATATCTATGTGTAAATTTTATTTCCTTTTTGTTAATTTTAATGGATATTACCAATATCTAGTGCAATAGTAGTTTTTTTGTTGTATTTTGATGTAATTGTTTGGTTCAGTTGATTATACCATGGCTTAGATTTATAATGCAGTGGGACAGAGCTACCGTTCTGGGATATATTCTAGGCTTTCCCCATTGCCAGGGAGTGATGCTTGCTATATATCCCTTTGCTCATAGAAAAGGTTAATTGCCTCTCCATTTTCTATGGGATTTTACAGTGCTAAAATTCATCACGAAGATTCAACTGGGATATTAACTATCATAGTGGAGCAAATTATAAAGAAAAGCCCTTTGGAAATTCCAAAAATAGTTTTGGAAAAAGCAAAACTATAAAGCTTCAGGATGGATTGTGGAGTTCTGGGAAATTGCTTAAAGGTTTGCAAGGGAAATTTTGTTCTGTTACATAACCAATGTACTTAAAGAAATAAGGAAAAAATGTAAGTCTAATGAATAAATTCTTGGTTGTATTGAATGACTTTTTTTCTCTTACAGAAAATTCCTTGCCAAAACCAAAATTACCAGAGGACAGTGTTATTTCATCATACAATATAAGTGCAGGCTATTCAGGCCTTGCCACTGGGAATGGACTCAGTGACTCACCTGCAGGGTCAAAGGACCATGGCAATGTGCCCATTATTGTACCTTTAATCCCACCACCTTTCATAAAGCCGCCAGCAGGTAAGCACTATTGGGATTCCCAACCCCAACAGTCTATATGCAATCGTTTTTGCTGTCTTAGATAGTTTATTAAAAACTCAACTTAAATGAAGATGGTTTGATGAATGTTATAGATAAGTGTTAGTTCATATATTGTTTAATGAATTATTGCTATTATCCCCAAAATTTCCTTATCTGTTTCCACTTGGGCTGTAGCGTTCAACTGACTCCAGACCTTTTCTCCACCAGACTTAGAAAAAGATACTTTCCTTCTCTGTAGTCACTTACTTTGTTTTTTTTTTTCTTTAGAATAAGATGTGTACAATGACTGGTTAACAAAATGAACGCGTGCTCGAACAGGATGGTGCATAAGGAGGGCCAGGCCTTTGGGGTTTTCTGAGGAAAGGGACAGTTTTGGAAGAAGACATGTGGCAGACACGTTCCTGCACGTGCCTTCCTCTAAATCCATTCACGAAACCAGTTGTATTATGCATCGTCTCCACAGAATCCTCTCCAATTCCTGGAAAGCTGTCTCTGAGCTCTTACAAGGACGGAAATCTGAGTTCCACTTGCATGAAAATGTAATCGGTTGTTTTATGTTTCCAGAAAATTAGGTGACTGTGCATTAAATCTTGGTGGTGGAGGGCGGAGCTGATGGTGTTCTCTGTAGCTTCCAGACGTAGTTCATGCAAATACCCAGGAAAACTCTGACTTGCTGTAAAATGGTGGAATTTTGCTAGAATGCTTTATTTTTATTGCTAGTTATTTTTGTGTGTGTCAAATTGAACCTTGACAAATACTGAGTTATAATAGCAGTATTTATTGTAACGTGCTAACATTAATGCTTGTGTTCACATTTGAGAGGATAGATGTTTGATTATGCTTCCATAAACAGTGAGGGCATTTTCAGTACAGATTCCTCAGCTTGAGTTACAGTGTATTTATACATTGTTTTAAGCATTCCTACATGGCTTTGACCACATTTTCTTGTTGGCCCACTATATTTTAACAATTAAAACTGATCTATCATACAGAGGCCATTAGTTATTAAATTAAGACTCATTTGTTTTTAAACTCATTGTTAGTGCTAATTACTGACATAATTGGCGAATCATGTAATATTTCCCTTATTGGTGATCCTATTTTCCTTTGGTTGATTGTTTTAATGATACAGAGGGACCAGAGTTTATAAGGACCAAAGATATATTTTGCATAGGCTACTTGGCCAGAAAAGGGTAGGTAATTTTGTAAATGTAGTGCTCCCAGCTGAATGAATATTCTTTGGCTTAGATGAGGGCTTCAAGTGTGGTTAATTAGTGGGTATGACAACGTAGCAGGAACACAGGCTTCAGACTGAGAAAACCTAGGTTTCAATCCAGGCTTTGTCCCTCAGCAGCACTGTGAAAGAGGACAAGTTCTGCCCGCTCGGCTCCTTTCAGTCCCTCATTTATAACCTGGGCTCACAGTCCTACCTCTTGGAGCTGGAGAGATGAGGGTGTCCTAGGCACCTGGCATGATAGCCATCACCGGAGAGCTAGGCAGCAAACAGGGTGCCTCTTTTTCTTTTTTCTTTTTTGAGCCCTAATCCGCACTAGAGTCTTCATGCACATCATTTGTGCATAGGAAGGTGTGTATCCAGACACAAATCTGTCTCCAAGATTTCTTCGAACAAAGAAAGCGGCTTGAGAAATTAGCATAGCTGAGGCGAGCAGGAGTGAGGCCAGAGAACCTGCCCTGAAGTTTCCTGTGGAGCCAGCCACGTGGAATTCAAGCACACAACTTCTATTTAACTCTAATTCCACATCAGATCAGGAAATAAATATGCAAAAGGAGAGAGGCCAAAAACTGAGCCTTGGAAGTCGTAGCCGGAGGAACTCTGAGGAATTAGAAGCCAGGGTAACCAAACCCCCAGCGGTTTTCTGCTGTCTGCTGTGGAACTCCAAGGCACTCATCTGTGGAAAACAAAGTGTAGGGACAGACGTCTTTCCTTTTCTGTATCCCTTCTACCCTGCCTGCCCTGTCTGCCTCGAGGTCCCGTATGACAAGACCCCGGATGTTCTCCACCTTCTAGCTCTCACCAAGCAGAAACTCACCCAAAGAGACGACCTAAACTAGGGCCAGGCTAGTAGACCTTTCTTGTGGAGAGCCTGGCAGAACTGTAGACTTTGTGGATCACACTGTCTCTCACCGCTACCCAGGACATTGCTGCCTTAGGAGGAATGCAACCTTAGAGGATGCATGCATCAAGGAGTGTGGCTGTGTTCCAACAAAACCCTGTTTGCCAAAAAAATGAAACTTAAACCATGTGGTGGGCAGGACTTTGGCTGAATGTCACGCTAGGCAGGACAGGATTAGTGAGTTCTCGCGGTAGCTGCGAGCTGAGCAGGCTTTCAGAGTCAGGCTGTGCCTGTGGCAGGTGTTCTGGAATATTGTAAGCAGTGACGGGGCAGGGAAGCAATGCTTTTCCTGTGCTCGCAAAGTGGTCTACTCTAGTGTTCGTTGAATGAATTTTTTTTAAATTAAATTTGTGTGTGTGATGATGTGTGTGGAGCGTGTGCGATGGTGAAGGGTCAAAGGACATCTTTGTGAAGCTAGCTCTCTCCACCTGTGTGGATTCTGGGGCTCGAACCGTAGGTCACCATCCTCCCACGGCAAACACTTCACCTCTTGAGCCATCTCGTTGGTCCTCATCCTCATTCTTTTATTTAATTCAGCTTTTAGAGCAAGCCTGAGAAATAGTGTGTTGGGTGTCATTAAAGACACGAAGTTCAAGCAGGTTAAATAGCTCCCTTGGATCATGTGTCTTCCAAGTCCTTAGGGTCTCCTGACTCCCAATCCAGCATTCTTTTTCATATAAAGTAGCCATTTCATTTCAAACTGTTTCAGAATAGCAATGTTTATCAACATGCCGTTACTTTTAGGTTCCCCAGTGGCAGAAGATACAGCTTCTTCCTGCAAGCCCATTCTAAAAGTCCCTATGTTCAGGAGACTTAACTCGTCACTGTCCTTAAGGATCTGTGTGGGCCTATGAGTCCCATGGTCATTTAAAGGAAAATCCTAGCTTTCAAGGGCTGCCATCTGAGGCACTTGCGTCTCTTCCAGATATGAGAGACTCTGTCTGGGCAAGTGCTGGTTCTCAGCCAGTTCATGAGCTCCGGCAGGCTCACCACTGGATCCCATTCACGTCTTGGCAGCCAGTGAACCCAGTGGAATGCTTGTGACTGGGAACACAGAGATACCACATTCACTTGGATTTCCACTCCCTTTGCACAGCTGCATACAAGAAGTGTGGGTGAGCTCACTTCTGGGCTGGGGAACTGCTCTTCTGGTCCTGCTCCACCCCCTCCTTTTCTCTGGAGGAGGAATCTCCCCATGTTTCCATGATTACCTCGGTATCGACCCTGCTTTGGCCTCGCATGCTTGTGCCCATTTTCCAAAGCTAAGCTGCCCTTCCCCCTCAGAGACAGCTTCTGGCCCTGGGTGTAGCATTTGTGACATCACAGGCGTTACTATGGTAATAGACTTGTTATAAACACAGGATAATAGCCCTGCTTTTGCTTTTCTTTATTCCCCCATGCAGTGAAGGGAATCACCGTGATCCTTAAATAATAATCACGGATTTTGCTGCAGAGTCTAGGATGTGAACAGAGTGAGGCTGTGGCACTGCCGTTTAGAAACTGTTAGAGCAGTATTAGCAGACGTTAAAGAGCACCAACCGATTCTTCTTACGCCAACACGTCTTTATCCTTTTAATTTCAATAGATTCACAAACCTCCAAGGCTAATTTTTGAAACCACACCATGAATACTGTCTGAACTGACAGGTAAAAAAAAATATATTAGCAAGACTTGAAATATCGCTCAGGTTAATTACATCGTCACCTTGCTGCAGTTCTTATGCTAGGGACTCTGGCACAGGCTCAACCCTTCTGGCCTTCATTCAGAAAGGATGTGCCCAGAAGCAGTTCCGACAACGAAGCAGGAATGCTACCATAGAAATTCTCTCCTATTCCCCTGTCCAGTTTGAGAATAGAAGCAAGGCATTCGGGATGGACTTTTTAATAAAAACAGTTGGCTAGGATCTTATGTTCTTTATGGCTTTAGAGTGTAGCCATCGCATTTGGCCATTGACCAGCCTTTGTAGTAATATTTTCTCAAAAGCTCATCCCTTAACAAGTCCTCTGCAAACACTAGGCAGGCTTAGGTCTGGCCTCCTTGCCAATCTCTGTTGAAAGGTCTGTGGTTCAGCTGGGACCACATCTAAGCNTTTTTGGAGGGCTGGGGGAGTCCTGGGTCTCGCTTCATAATAATATTTTACTTGCAAGAATCTAAAAAAAAACCAAAAATCTATGCAGCTAGTGGTGTCATTACTGTGTTCACAGGGAAAGATGAAATGAAGCTGAAGGCTTCACGGCTGCAGCCAACTCCACATGTGGGGAATCGCAGGGTGGAGGGGAGCCTTGCCAGGTCTCCCTGGAGGCTCACAACTTACCTATTCGGAGTCTAGAATCCCTGTAAATCCCTGAATACTTTCAAATGAAATGAAATGTGAAAAAAGAAGGGGTTATGCTTCTCTTGATGCATTCATGTGACCGTTTTGAATAGAAAGCCTTCGACTTGGATGATAAGTGCCCGTGTTTCTATTCCCCTCGGTGCTCCCAAGGGGGAGGTAAAAATGTGTCTACACAGCACACACAGGCTTGTGTGGGGGAAGTTGAGATCAATCTCCAAAAACCAGCTTGATTTCCTGTATGCAGACACATCTTGCTTTTCTTTGAAAACAATGGCCATTTCCTGTCCCCTAGGGTGGTTTGCATTCAGTGAGCTTTCTCAATTTGTGTTCAGGCAAAGTCATGGAAATATGATATTTTTTTCAAGACAAATCTTGAAATTCCTAAGTGGTTTTAAAAACTGGGCTCCAAGGAAACGTTAGCTTAAACGAGACTATGGAAACCCCATGTGATCTCTAAGCTCTATGTATATAGCAGAGTAGCCCACAGTTAATAAGCATGTTACTTTTTGGCTCTTAGAGTTCTTACATGGACTTGTTATAACCAGGAAAGTGGGAATCAGAATGTGGTTTGCATTATGGTCATTATTTATTTTATCTGTTATTCAATAGTCTTGGGGCTTGCATGTGAGTGATGTATTCCAAATAACCATTGAGAAAACAGGATTTAATAAAAATTGCTTTGGCATTTATTTATTTGTCCAACTCGAAATATGATTATTAAATAAAATTACCTCGAGTTAATGGGATTTGGATGACTTACTATTTATGTACTAGATATATTTATCGAGAAAGAGAGAGAGAGAGAGAGAGGAGGAGAGAGAGAGTTCACTGCAAATCTTGGATTTTTAAGTAATTTAGGATAGGGCAGGAGGGATTACAGTGAGTGACAGGAATGGAATAGGAACAGATAATCACGCAAAATCATCTTGTCACAGTTAATACTTTTAAACAGTTATTATGGGCCAAGATAATAAATGACATCATTTAACTCTCCCCAGGATCTCTGAGGGTGCTCCTACTAAAATTGTTTTACAAACAAGGAAACTGAGACACAGCCATTTGGCTGAGGACACGCAGGTCATAGTTGGTAGACTTGATACTTGAACTTGCAGGTTGTGTTTCTTATATCCACAACCACAGGCTTATCCAGAGCACTGTGTCTGTCTCCTGGTAGGTGTTAGTTACCTGTCTTTTTGCTGTGAAAACAGCAGACAAAAAGCAAGCGGAAGAGGGTTGTTTTAGCCCACAGTACAACCCAGCATGGAGGTAGGGGCTGGAGGCAGTCGGTCCCCACTGTGTCCAGTCAGGAAGCAGGAAATTATGAATGCCTGTACTCCACTTGCGCAATCTAGGGCCTCAGCCCATGGAATGAATGATAACTGCCCACAGTCAGACTGCATCCTCCACTTCAGTCAATCTAATAATTCCTCACTGGCATGCCCAAAAGCTTGTCTTCTAGGTGATTCTAGATTCTGTCAAGTTGGCAGTCAGTATCTATTAGATTTTCCAGAATGCTACTTTCACGGCAGCAGGCAATATGGATATACATTACAATCCCTGGTAACCAGGAACTTAGAGTGTGCTCAGTATACATCAAAACCATTCCACTAAAGCCAGGTGTTGTAGTGCATGCTTGTAATCCCAGCACCTGGGAGGTGGAGGCAAGTAGATCAGGAGTTCAAGTCTAACCTCAGCTACACAGTGAGTTCAAGGCCAGCCTCGGCAACACAAGACCCTGTCTTAAAAATCTAGAAGCCAAGCCAGACAAGCAACAAACAAAGAAACAGCAAAACCAAACCAAACCAAACCAAACTAGTATCATTTCAGTTTGAGTTTGAATGTATTGTATCATTTTACCTGCAGTTGCAGTATACGTAATGGGAGTATACATGCTGTAGAAGTCCTCAGTACAGCAGGGGCAGAAAGGCTCTTGACAGTCAAGACCTGTACATTCGTACAGCCAGATTGGAATGATGCTGAGCTATAGTAATTTGAAATTTAACATGATTGGGAGGGCATGAACCCCAAAAGTCTTAGCTACTATGGTTCAGGTTCTGATTCATCTCCATGTTTCTATTCTTTTGAGACAGGGTCTCAGTTTGTAGCCCAGCCTGGCCTGAAAGTCACTATGTAACTCTGAGTAATTCTCCTGAATCAGTCCTACTGTCCTGGGATTACAGGTGTAAATTGCCAAGCCCAGTTCATTATCTTTATACAGTCAAGTGTTCTTGAAAAAAGGTGTAAGGAGGATTTTAGTGTGATCTTCTTAATTCCGGAAGGAATGTATAATCTGAAGGGTAAGATGATGCCGTGGAGAGACGGTTATGGCAGTAACCAGGCAACCAGAGCTGTTGACACCAGCTCTGCCATTTATTGCCTACATATTACATGGGTCGCTTAGACTCCATGATCCTATTTCCTTGTCTACAAAGTTATATGGTTAGTCACCTGATGGCTAAAATTTCCTATATCTGTAAAATCTGACCACTTCAGTTAGAGTCTCAGAGCTGCATAAAGGTGGGAAGGGAAGACTATCTTCAGAAAGTTGTCCTCTGAACTCTACATTCTCAACATGGCTCATACTCACATGTACACACACACACACACACACGCACGCACGCACGCACGCGCACACACACACAAATGAAAACAACTATAAGAGCCCAGCTTTGTGGTTTATATAGCTGCTCACCTGATTTTATTCCTGAAGGGAGCGTATCTAAATACACTGTCACTTGTGCTTGCTAATTGGCTGGGCAAGGTGGAAGTAAATGCACCCATGTGTGGAGTCACAGCAGCCAAAAGCCCGTGAGAGATTTGTACCACTTGGAGCAATGCATTTTTAAAAAAGTTGTATGTTGTATGTTTGTGAGTCACACCCATGCCCACCACAGTGAGTGTATAGGAGCTGGTTCTCTCCTTGCATCATGTCACATGGGTACTGGGGATTTAACCCAGGTTGTCTGGTTTGGCGGCAAGTACCATGGTACTCCTTCTTCCTTTTAAATATGTTTTATTGTGTTTATTCATTGCATGTTAGATTTACAGTAGGACATTTTCTCTTTCTTTCTTTCTTTCTTTCTTTCTTTCTTTCTTTCTTTCTTTC